>CAUYON010088320.1:0-11819 GCA_963573935.1 Arctocebus calabarensis
TTCCTTCATTTCTTTGATTGTTTTCATCATCTGTATTCTAAATTCCCTTTCTGACATTTCTAACATTTCCTTATAGGTGGAATCCTCTGCAGAATCTATCTCACAGCCCATTGGGGGGATTGCTCTGGACTGGTTTTTCACGATGCCAGGAGTTTTCTGCTGATTCTTCCTCATGAGTGATTTCTTTTATATGTTTTCTTACCCTAATTTTTCTTTCACTTCCTCCTACTCTTTAAATTGCCATGCTTCTGGACTACTGTTTTGATGAGTCCTTTTGGTACAGAACCAGAAGGATGAGAAGATTGAAGAGCCAGAAGGGAGAAAAAAAAGGAAAAAAAAAAGAAAGAAAAGAAAAGAAAAAGGAGGAAGGAAAGGGGCGTGGGTAGAAGCAACTATTGACCAAAGGAAAAGAGGCACAGAAAGAGGGGGACAGGAGCAATATAGGTATACAGTAGGGTGCTTTGACTCAACCTTAAGAGCCCCCAACCTCTGGGGATGCCAGGTTGGGTGATTAGGTCAGCAGCTCTTTGCCAGCCTGTTTGGACACAGTACCCCACCTCCACCAAGTAGAGAGGGAAGACAAAAAAGCAATAAATCAAATCAAAACAAGCAAACCAAAAAGTTTATGGGATAAGATTGGGGAAAAAAAACAGTTACTGTGGGTGGAAACACTAGCAAAATTGAAGTCTAATTGTAGAAAAGGGCAATGATGGAAAATTATATTTAAACTGGAAAAATGAAGAAATAAAAGAAAAAAGAAAAGAAAAATCTTTAAGGAAAATGTTGAAATTAAAAACAAAACAACAATAATGAAAACAAGCAAACAAATAGGAACAAAAAAAACCCCACAAAACAAAACAAAGCCAAAAAACAAAGCAGTATATATATCTTGCTGATATTGTCTGGGCAAGAGGTGATCTTCTGGGGTATGATATGTTAATCACAATATCGATGCAGCTGAACAAAATGGAGACCGGAGGCCTCTCATCAAGCCTTCTTTAAAGTGAACGCCAGCAAAAAACTGGCAACAAAATTTGGGGAGCCCACTGCAAAATGAAAAGGTGAAGGGCCTCTTGTTAAAAGTAATTCCAAGAATTTCAAGATAGTGATAGCAGAGGATAAAGGTATCTGAGTGTGAAGTCCTGGACCACCACAGGTCACATGTCCATGAAGCTAATGCTGTGCTAAATGAGTGGTATTAGCAATAAGTATAAGTTCCTAAAAAGTTCTCAGTAAGACTTGGGAAAAGAAAAAGCCCTGTAGTGGAGTGTCACAGTGAGAAGATGGAATTTGAGCTGAGTCTTAAATGATGCATGAGCAGGGGGATTTCACCTGTGTTAGTGAGCTGAATAAAGAAAGATGTCTTGAGTGGCATATGTAGCTCAAAGGAGTAGGGCACCGGCTCCATATACTGAAGGTGGTGGGTTCAAACCTGGCCCTGGTCAAAAACTGCAAAAAAAAGAAGGGTATCTTAAATAGAACAGAGCAAGCAAAACCACAAATTTGGGAACACACATGGCCTATTAGAAGATTGGTGAAAAATTTCTTACAGAAGCAAAATGTTGTCCCAGTTGGAGGACATTAAACCATAAACCTTAGAAAGGCAAGAATAAGGATGAGAAGGCTGTTGAGTGTCCAGAGCAGAATGTACCCTCAGTCCTGCAGGCCAAGGACACTACCAAAGGTCTGTGATCAGAGGCAGGAACTGACAACAATAGAGCAGATCTAGAGAAAGTGAGGAGTGGGGAAAGAGGGGAGACAGAGAACCTATGGCCACAATTGCAGAGGGAAGTGACAGGGATGAATTATGATGGCGTGAAGGTGAACTTCATGCATCAACTTGGCAAGATGAGGGTGCCCAGCTATTTGGTCAAATGCGAGTCTAGATGTTGAGGTGGAGGTATTTTCTAGATCTGACTCACATTTACATCAGTAGACTTTGGTAAGGCAGACTCTCCTCCATAATGGGAGCAGGTTTCATCCAATCAGTTGAAGACCTTAAGAGGAAAGAGTGGGGTTTTCTGATGAAGAAGAAATTCTTTCAAGACTCAACATAGAAACTTTGCTTAAGTTTCCATCCTGCCTGCCCTGTCCCATAGATTCTGGACTTTCCAGGCCCCACAACCCCACAATTGTGTGAACCAGTTTCTCAAAGTAAATCTCTCTCGATATTTAGATAGATAGATAGATAGATAGATAGATAGATAGATATAGATAGATAGATAGATAGATAGATACACACACACATATATACATATATAATATATGTATCAATGTATATATGTATATATATGGGGGTGCCAAAAAGGGTATACACAGTTTAAGAAAGATAAAAACTCTATTCAAATTATAACACTTAATATATACCACAAACATTTGTTATCTTGTATATTGTATCTTATGTCTCCTTCAATTGCAGAAGTCAAACATGTCTTGCATATTACAATTTTAATACAATATTTCCTTTTTTAAAATGTGTCCACTATTTTTTTGGCACCCTCTCTATCTATATACACAGCTGATCCTTGAACAACACAGGTTTGAACTGTGAGGTTCCACTTATATGCAGATTATTTTCTCTATAAGTTATACCCACCAAGCGTTTCTGCTTTTCTTGCCCTCCCACCTCCTCCACCTCTTCTCCCTCAGCCACTCCTGAGCCAGCAACACAAACCTGTCCTCTTCCTCTTCCTTCTTGGCCTACCCAACGTGAGGACAAGGGTGAAGACCTTTATGATAATCCACTTCACTTAACAAATAGTAAATATATCTTCCCTGCCTTGTGATTTTCTTAATAGCACTTTCTTTTTTTCTACTTCATTGCTAAAATACAGTATATTGTACCTGTAACACACATAATATGTGCTCAGTGACTGTTGATGATCTCAGCAAGGCTTCCAGTCAACAGTTGGGCTATTGGTAGGTTTTGCAGGAGTCAAAAGTTATACTTGGGATTGTTACTGCAGGATGTCAGCACACTTAACTCCCGCATTGTTCAAGGTCAACTGCATACACACACACACACAAATATGGTTTTGTTCCCCTGGAGACCTCTGAGTAATATAGATGATGACTGTGAGAACTGGAAGAAGGGCGTGATGGAAAGGGCCCAGCAGAGGTACACCATCATAGCTGATGGGCTATGAGGACCAAGCCACAGGGGACAGCTCACATTGTTTGCAGCATCCAGAGCTGGATTAAGTAGGAGAAGCACCACCCTGTCAACAGAAACAGAGAATGTCAGGAGGAAGGGGTAGCTCTGATTTCCTATGGACAGGTGGAAAAACAGCACGGAGATGGACTGTTGTGGACACTTTTTAATCAATAGTCAAGCCCATGCATAGTGATAGTTCTTTACTAAACCTGTAGCTGCTGATTTCATCTTAGCTGCTATTTAAGACAATAACCATTGAGTGGGACAATGACAGAAGTCACACTCCCTCTGCTTCACCAAGCCCTGTTCTTACTTTCAGATCTCCTTGAGAGTCAAGGCCACAGCCTGACATTAACAGTGAGAAAGGGCACAAAGGCTTATAAAGTAGTCTTTGATTTCTGCTTCTTGTCCCCTTTCTTTCAATTACAAGAACTAAGGACCAAAGTTGCATTTTGAAGACCCAGTGTGGGTGCCCGTGGGTAGGAGAGGTCACCCTTGTACATAGCCCATCTGTCATCCCTCTTCACCGCCAGTACTGCACTGACATTTTTCGCAGATTTTATGAGTTTCAAAAGACACATTTTAGCTCCCAGGGAAGTGGTAACACAGGTAGCAGAACCAAAATGAAAATAAAGCAGAGCAAAAGGCAATTCAACTGCAAATACAACAGAGAATAATTAATATTCCTCAGGAAACATGCAAGGAGGGAAAACAAATGATTAATTCTCCCTGTATGGATTCAGAAGATTACCTGGGCTGTTCAGAAAGGTCACTTTTGTTTGCATATGCATCTTAAAATAAATGAAGGAGTGAAAGTCTCTATTCTTTATGAAACATATGCATTAGCAGACAACATTTTCAGTAGCAAAGTCGTGCGTATTTTCTACAATTTTTAAAGTGCCAATTTGGCAAATGATATTGTTCAAAATTGGCGTAAATAGGAAATTCTTTTTCCTAGTCTCCCATGGAAGATGTTTATACGAAGCCAGATTATTGTCTGTGGTAGTCTAAATTTATACAGTTACATGAAGAAACAAACATCATTTAACCTCTCCAGCTCATGTCCCAAGTAAAATTTATTTATTTACTTCCACCCAGGTAAAATTGATTTATTTCCAAAGTTTTCCCATATTTGTCCCTTCAGTGTTTACTTCCTAATATGTTCTAAATGGCAGAATAGTCCAAAACATCTTTCAGAAACACGTCTCTAGAGCTCTATCCTGGTCACTTCTTTTGGAGATGTAGCTTATTTGGTTAAAGTCCCTATTAAAATACGATGCCCCCAATTTAAATATGGTACCTCAAAGGTCATACAAACAATATACTTCTTAAAACAGAGGCTAAATATAAATTTTCTGTTTTGCCAGTATTTTTATTATTATTGTTGGCTGTTACTAAGTTCTTCATTTGGCAATATAATAGTAGACAGAGTCAGAACTGAAATCATTGTTTTCTGCACCTTATAGTTATGACAATGGACAAGTTATTTTACCTCCCTGGGTTCCATTTATTCATCTCTGCCATCATCATGCAGTTGTTAGGGGAAGCAAAGGTAATGCTAAGATGCACCTGCCATCATGCCTATAGCATGGTCACCGCTTAGGAAATTGGAGCCATTTGAGTGCCATTTCCATATGACAAGGCCATGTTTTCCTTTCTTAATAAGTTGTCTCGGGGGAATGTTGAAGGGAATGCCAGAGACGCCAGTTTTATTGGCCTTGGAACAATTTTGTGCATTTCCCCGTCTTTCCCACCAACACTTGACTTGGCTGACAGTACAGTAAGGTGGACAGTGGCACCCAAAGGGCATGGACTAGTGCTGTGTCCATCTGAAGGGAGGTCTCTCTTTTTTTTTTTGAGACAGAGCCTCAATCTGTCGCCCTGGATAGAGTGCCATGGCATCACAGCTCACAGAAACCTCCAACTCCTGGGCTTGAGCGAGTCTCCTGCCTCTGCCTCCCAGGTAGCTGGGACTACAAGCGCCCACCACAATGCCCAGCCATTTTTTGTTTGCAGCTGTCATTGTTGTTTGGTGGGCCCAGGCTGGATTCGAACCTGCCAGCTCAGGTGTACGTGGCTGGCGCCTTAGCCCGCTAAGCCACAGGTGCCGAGCCTCAACATCACTTCTTAAGGGGTTATTTGGTTTTCTACCAAATGTGTCATATTTTTGATGGTAAAAAGCACACACACACACATGATATCAACATCCAGGCTGAATCTGGAGGGAATTATTAGGAATTGCAAGCTCATTCCTTCCTCAGCTTCTCTTTGGTTTTTAATAGACCACAAGATAGCAAAACAAGTTAACAAGAGCAATTTCAGAAAGTTCTTCTTGTTTAGAATCTCTGTACTACAGAGGTTAAGTTAAATTTAAGTTTAGTTTGCACTCTGGAAGGCCAAGGCAGGTGGATTGCCTGAGCTCATGAGTTTGAGACAAGCCTGAGCCAGAATGAGAACTCATCTCTAAAAATAGCTGGGTGGGTGGCACCTCTGACTCAGTGAGTAGGGCGCCAGCCCCATATACCGAGGGTGGTGGGTTCAAACCTGGCCCGGGCCAAAATGTAACAACAGCAATGAAAAATAGCTGGCGTTGTGGTGGGGGCCTATAGTCCCAGCTGCTCGGACTGTGATGTCACAGCATTCTACCGAGGGCAACAAAGTGAGACTCTGTCTCAAAAAAAAAATAAATAAATAAAATAAATACAAAATAAAAATAGCTGGGTGTTGTGGCACACGCCTGTAATCCCAGCTACTTGGGAGGCTGAGGCAAGAGAATCTCTTAAGGCCAAAAATTTGAGGTTGCTGCAAGCTATGACACCATCGCTCTCTATGGAGCATGGCAAAGTAAGACTCAGTTGTCTAAATAAATAAATAAATACTTTGAGGAGGTTCTAGGTGAGAAAAAGCTAAATAGGAATTAAGGAAATCTAACATCTGATATCACTCCTCCCACCTTTATGTCAGTCATTGCCTCTGTGGTCTCATTTATTTTTACCTAAAAATGAGGATGGGCAGGTGTAGTGGCTCAAACCCATAATCCCAGCATTCTGGGAAGCTGAGGCAGGAGGATTGCCTGAAGCTAGGAGTTCAAGATCTGCCTGGATAACTTAGCTAAATCCTGTTTGTACAAAAAATTTAAAAATTAGCTCACTAGAGTGGCGCCTGTGGCTTAGTGAGTAGGGCGCCAGCCCCATATACCAAGGGTGCGGTTTCAAACCCGGCCCTGACCTGCAAAACAGAAAAATAGCTACTCGGGAGGCTGAGGCAAGAGAATCGCCTAAGCTCAGGAGTTGGCAGTTGCTGTGAGCTGTGTGACGCCATAGCACTCTACCGAGGGTGATAAAGTGAGACTCTGTCTCTACAAGAAAAAAAAAATTAGCTCACTGCAGCATATAACTCCTGGGCACAAGCCATCCTCCTACCTCAGGATAAAAATCCATTCTTTTTTTTTTTTTAGAGACAGAGTCTCAATTTGTTGCCCTCAGTAGAGTACTGTGGCGTCACAGTTCACAGTAACCTCTAGCTCTTGGGCTTAGGCAATTCTCTTGCTTCAGCCTCCCAAGTAGCTAGGACTACAGACACCTGCCAAAACGTCTGGCTATTTTTTTTTTTTTTTTTTGTAGAGACAGAGTCTCACTTTATCACCCTGGGTAGAGTGCCATGGAGTCACAGCTCACAGCAACCTCCAACTCCTGGGTTTAGACAATTCTCTTGCCTCAGCTTCCTGAGTAGCTAGGACTATAGGCGCCCACCACAACGCCCGGCTATTTTTTTGTTGCAGTTTGGCAGGGGCCGGGTTTGAACCTGCCCTAGGGCTGGCGCCCAACCCACTGAGCCGCAGGCACTGCCCTATCCATTCATATTTTTTTTTTCTTTGCAGTTTTTGGCCAGGCCTGGGTTTGAACCCACCATCTCTGGCATATGGGTCTGGCACCCTACTCACTGAGTCATAGGCGCCGCCCCAATATCCATTCATATTTTAAGAATAAAATAATAAAAGTTGATTGGAGGCTCTGAGTATATATGTTTGAGTCTTGTCAGTTGAAGGATCACTATAGCTTTTTTGTATGAGGACCCCTCAAATGTCAGTGTCTGTGGCTCTTTCCAGCATCATTTCTCTAACCATCTGTTTTTTTCTCCTACAGAGTAGGACGTGCCTATAAAGTCCTCTGAGCAGAAGAGGACTGGTTTCTCAGTTTCAGTTAATTCCTCCCTGTTGTAATATGTTTGACTCGCATTCTGATTTGTGGCAGGTGTCCCCCTGTCTAGAACTCCTTTAGTTTACTCTCCACAGTGGTGAAATTTTCTGTTTCCCTTTGAGGTAAAAGTAATAGCTTGATTATATTAGTTGGGTAGGGCTTTGGGGATCTGACCTCATTTTAAACAGATTTTCAAATAAATCTCCCTTTTGAAGCACTACATTTCTCCCGTCCTCATTTAACTTTTCTCTGCACCTTACTGGCTTTTGATGCCTGAATCTTTCCAGGGTTCCTCAGGGTAACTAGCCTTGCTTCTTAGTTTCTCTACCAAATGTTTAGGTTTGACCTTGCTCAGATCTGCTAAGTCCTTTAACAATCTCCATACATTACCCATTTCCATGCATTGTGGTTTAGGGCTGACTCCCAGTTCAATAAAGATAAAATGGATATTTCTGAGTGGGTATTTTTTCCTACTTCTTGTTTTTAAGAGAGTGGTTTTGAGAAGATCTCAGCTATCTTGAATCGAAAAGTTCTCACTGTTTTTATTTTTAATTCTTCACATGCCTTGAATTCTTTCCTAACCTTGAGTTTTTGCACTTGGTATTCCAGGTCTCTGAAATATTATTTTTCCCTCTTCCTGGACAATTCCAAGTCATCTTTTTCTTTTCTTTTCTTTTTTTTTTGGAGACAGAGTCTCACTATTTCACCCTGGGTTGAGTGCTGTGGCGTCACAGCTCACAGCAACCTCCAACTCTTGGGCTTACGCAATTCTCTTGCCTCAGCCTCCCAAGTAGCTGGGACTACAGGTGCCCACCACAACACCCGGCTATTTTTTGTTGCAGTTGTCATTGCTGTTTAGCTGACCCAGGCCAGGTTCGAACCCACCAGCCTGGGGGTATGTGGCCCGCGCCCTACTCACTGAGCTACCGGCGCCCGAGCCCATAGTATATACATTTTCTATTGCTAATGTAACAAATGATCAAAAAACTGAGTGGTTTTAACTGAGCGCTCCCCAAGGCCTGGGTATTTTATTGTTGAGTTGCCATTGTCGTTTGGCAGGCCCAGACTGAGTTCCAACCCCCCAGGTCCAGTGTATGTAGCTGGTGCCCTAGCCACTGAGCTACAGGCGCCAGCCCATCATTTTCATTTTTGTGGAGACCTTGAACTCCTGGCCTCAAGCAATCCTCCCACCTCAGCTTATAGGCATAAGCCACTGTGCCCAGCCCAAAGTCATCTTTTAGGTCACTACTTAAACTAGATGAATCTTTTTTGACCACCTAGACTAGATTAAGTCCAACCCATATTATATGCTTGTAACCCCTAACATGACTCTAAATAAATATATATGCCTATTTTCCCTGCTAGACTGTGAGCTCCACCATGTCCGTCTTGTGTGCTCCTATATCTTCAGTGTCCATTGCAGCGCTTGACATTCAGTAGGGGATCGATATATATTATCCCTTGTCAATCAACATATATTACTTGCTATAAAGATTTGTAACTTAGTTTACAGTTACCATCAATAATAAATAATGTGTAGATTTTAGTATTCTGAGTTTTATGATTATTTCTTGTTACAGAAAAGAGCCCATCTTATAGTGTTTCCATAATTACATTTCCAAATTTATTTTACAATGAATACTTTTAAAATTATAATGTACTGATAGTAATATATTATGCACTCAGATTAACAGTGTATAAATTATAAATTTTCTTTTTTTTTGAGACAGAGCCTCAAGCTGTCGCCCTGGGTAGAGTACGTGGCATCACAGCTCATAGCAACCTCCAACTTTTGGCCTCAAGTGAAATCTCCTTTTCTCTGCCTCCTAAGTAGCTGGGACCACAGGCACCTGCCACAATGCCCAGCAATTTTTTGGTTGCAGCCGTCATTGTTGTTTGGCGGGTCTGGGCTGGATTCAAGGTCGACAGCTCAAATGTATGTTGCTGGCGCCTTAGCTGCTTGAGCCACAGGTGCCAAGCCAATTTACTTTTTTTTTTTTTTTTGAGACAGAATCTCACTATGTTGCCCTGGGTAGAGTGCTGTAGCATCACAGCTCACAGCAACCTCCAACTCTTGGGCTTAGGCAATTATCTTGCCTCAGCTTCCAAAGTAGCTGGGACTACAGGTGCCCGCCACAGCATCCGGCTAATTTTTGATGCAGTTCGGCTGGGGCCGGGTTTGAACCCACAGCCTTCGGTATATGGGGCCGGTGCCCTACTCGCTGAGCCACAGGTGCTGCCCATGGGACCGGGTTTGGACCCACCACCCACAGTATATGGGGCTGGCGCCCTACCCACTGAGCCACAGGTGCCACCTGTTGTCATTGTTCTTTAGCAGGCCCAGGTCAGGCTCAAACCAGCCAGCCTGGGTGTATATGGCTAGCGCCCTACCCACTGAGCTACCGGCGCCCGAGCCCATAGTATATACATTTTCTATTGCTGCTGTAACAAATGATCAAAAAACTGAGTGGTTTAAAACAACACAAACTTATTATCTTACAGTTCTGAAGGTTAGAAGTGTAAATAAGTTGGTAGGGCCGCATTCCTTATGGAGGCTTCAGGAGAGAAACCATATCCTTGCCTTTTTCAACTTCTAGAGGCTGCCTGCTTTCTTGGCTCATAGATCCTTTCTCATATCATTCTTTCCTCTACTTCCATTGTCACACTTCCTTCTCTGACTCTGCCCCTCCTACCTCCCTCTATAATAGTGATTCTCAACCTGTGGATCGAGACCCCTTTAGGGGTCGAATGACCCCTTGCACAGGGGTTGCCTAAGACCATCCTGCATATCAGATAGTTACATTATAATTCATAACAATAACAAAATTACAGTTATGAAGTAGCAGAGGCTCGGTGCCTGTGGCTCAACGGGCTAAGGTGCCAGCCACGTACACCTGAGCTGGCGGGTTCGAATCCAGCCCGGGCCCGCCAAACAACAATGACGGCTGCAACCAAAAATTGCTGGGCATTGTGGTGGGTGCCTGTGGTCCCAGCTACTAGGGAGGCGGAGGCAAGAGACTCACTTGAGCCCAGGAATTGGAGGTTGCTGTGAGGTGTGATGCCACAGCACTGTATCCAGGGTGACAGTCTGAGGCTCTGTCTCAAAAAAAAAAGAAGTAGCAATGAAAATAATTTTATGGTTGGGGGTCACCACGACATGAGGAACTGTACTAAAGGGTCACGGCATTAGGAAGGTTGAGAACCACTTCTCTATAAGAAGCTATGGTATTAGGTTGGGCCCAAGTAATTGAGAATAATTTCCTTATCTCAAGAGCCTTAATATATCTGCAAAGTACAATTTGCCAGGTAAGGAAATATATTCACAGGTTTGGGGGATTAGGCAGTGGACATCTTGGGGAAGGGGCATTATTCAGCCCACCACACATAAGCAGTAAAAAGTGGACCCAGAGATGAATTGTTTCAAGAAATGAGAAAAATATTACTTCTACATATTTAAAAATTTCTATCAGAACAATTCGCAAAGTAGATTAAAAAATTATTTTATTAAGTGAAAAATTTCATAAATATGTATTGAAATAATATGATAAGATACCTAATATAGGCCACCACACCCATAATCTGAGCACTCTGGGAGGCCGAGGCAGGTGGATTGACTGAGCTCATAGATTTGAGACCAGCCTGAGCCAGAGCAAGACCCTGTCTCTAAAAATAGCCAGGCGTTGTGGCAGGCACCTGTAGTTCCAGCTACTTGGAAGGCTGAGGCAAAAGACCTGCTTGAGCCCAAGAGTTTGAGGTTGCTGTGAGCTGTAACACCACAGCACTCTACTGAGGGCAACAGCTTGAGACTCTGTCTCAAAAAAAAAAAGAAAGAAAAATGATGGGTCAGAATTCTACTTGATGATCTTCTTCCTTTTGATGTGTATACCTGAGAAAGCTATTTATTGCCTTTCTTTCAAAGTCATTTCTTCTCAATTTTTGCTTATTTGTTTAAAGCTGGGTTGTCGAATACAGTAGCCACTGGCCACACGTGACTGACTACAGAGCATCTGAAATGTAACTAGTCTGGATGGAAACTTGTTCCAGGGCAGCGCCCGTGGCTCAGCGAGTAGGGCACCAGCTCCATATACCGAAGGTGGCAGGTTCAAACTTGGCCTCAAACTGCAAAAAACAGAAGAATAGCCAGGCGTTGTGGCGGGCGCCTGTAGTCCCAGCTACTCAGGAGGCTGAGGCAAGAGAATCGCCTAAGCCCAGGAGCTGGAGGTTGCTGTGAGCTGTGTGACACCATGGCACTCTACAGAGGGCAACAAGGTGAGACTCTGTCTCTACGAAAAAAAAGAAAGAAATGTGTTCCAAAATACCTACCAGATCTTTTTTTTTTTTTTTGTAGAGACAGAGTCTCACTTTATCGCCCTGGGTAGAGTGCCGTGGCGTCACACTGCTCACAGCAACCTCCAGCTCTTGGGCTTAAGCGATTCTCTTGCCTCAGCCTCCCTAGTAGCTGGGAC
>CAUYON010088321.1:0-10189 GCA_963573935.1 Arctocebus calabarensis
CCAAACAACAATGACGGCTGCAACCAAAAAATGGCCGGGTGTTGTGGTGGGCGCCTGTAGTCCCAGCTACTTGGGAGGCGGAGGCAGGAGACTCGCTTGAGCCCAGGAATTGGAGGTTGCTGGAGGTTGCTGTGAGCTGCAATGCCACGGCACTCTATCCAGGGTGACAGCTTGAGGCTCTGTCCCCAAAAAAAAAAAAAAAAATCCATTTCCAAGACAGTGATAATCTGGAGGCTTGTCAGAAGGAAGCGCTAAAAAAAGGAGGGTACTGGAAACTTTGGCATGTATGGAATAATTGAAAGATAAATTAGTTGGGTGGCGCCTGTGGCTCAAAGGAGTAGGGTGCCGGCCCATATGCCAGAGGTAGCAGGTTCAAACTCAGCCCTGGCCAAAAACTGCAAAAAAAAAAAAAAAAAAAAAAAAATAAGAAGGCATGGTGTGGTGCTCACACCTGTAATCCTAGCACTCTGGGAGTCTGAGGCAGGTGGATTGCTTGAGTTTAGTTCAAGACCAGACTGAGCAAGATCAAGACCCCCTTCTCTAAAAAAAAGTAGCCGGGAGTTGCGGCAGGCACCTGTTGTCCCAGCTACTTGGGAGGCTGAGGCAAGAGGATCTCTTGAGCCCAAGAGTTTGAGGTTGCTGTGAGCTACAATACCATAACACTCTACCAAGGGTGACAAAGTGAGACTCTGTCTCAGGATAAATGAATGAATGAATAAATAAATAAATAATTTATAGGGAAAGGAATTGTAATTGTCTATAATCTAACAGGTAACAATTGCAAGGAAGCAGATTTTACCTCGACATTAGAATTTCATTATGATTGTTGAACAAATAGTGATGCCTCAGGTGTTTTCTGTCCTTGAAGGTTGCAGAGAATAGAAAGTGATATTGCCAGAATGTCATCAGGGGATCCATACAACTGATGGACTTCATGGAGGGGTCAGATAAATAGAAGGGAGGGAGCAAATGACCGCTGAGATCTGAGAACCTGATGTAATATGAGCCTGGGGCCAATGGCAGCAGCCACAAATCATCCTGGGGTTGTGGCTGCCCTTTTACTTTCAATCATTTCTCTTGCAGGGAAACAAGAGCAGAGGCTAATTCTACTCTTCAAGAGAACTCTGAATCCCCGAAAGAGTCAGAGACCTTGAACCCAGAAGTTATTCTGTCTTTGGAGGGGACCTTGAACCTAGAAGATATTTTCTACCACCTGGAGGACACAGGTGACCCTGACGAGATACTCCATGTGGAAGAGGCTGAGAAGCCAGAGGAGACCCTGTATATTGAGGAGACTAGGCAGCCAGAGGATGAGACAGTGTACGCAGAGGAGCCTGTGAATCCAGAGACACTGTATATGGAGGAAATAGTAGAGCCAGATGAGGTTGTGGAGGAGCCCAGGGAGCCAGGAAAGCCCATAAGCCCAGAGCAGATTGTGTATGGGGCAGAGACAGTCACCAGGGAGGAGAACACTAACCCCGAGGAGAGCCTCAGAGCTGAGCCGAGCCCTGGCACGGAGGACCTGAGCATAGAGGACCTGGAATTGCTGGAGGAGCGTTTCCAGCAGTGTGTCCAAGCTGTAGCCCAGCTGGAAGAGGAGCGGGATCAGCTGATCCATGAGCTGGTGCTGCTCCGGGAACCCGCCCTGCAGGAGGTGCAGCAAGTCCATCAGGACATCCAGGCGGCTTACAAGCTGCACGCCCAAGCAGAGCTGGAGAGGGATGGGCTAAGGGAAGAGATTCGACTGGTCAAGCAAAAGCTGTTCAAGGTGACAAAGGAATGTGTGGCCTACCAGTACCAGCTGGAGTGCCGCCAGCAGGATGTGGCTCAGTTTGCCGAATTTAGGGAAGTGCTGACTACGCGGGCGACCCAGCTTTCAGAGGAACTGGCCCAGCTCCGGGATGCTTATCAGAAGCAGAAGGACCAGCTGCGGCAACAACTAGAAGCACCCCCTAGTCAGAGCGACGACGGGCACTTCCTCCAGGAGAGCCGGCGACTCTCTGCTCAGTTCGAAAACCTTATGGCAGAGAGCCGCCAGGGCCTCGAGGAGGAATATGAACCTCAGCTGCTACGGCTTCTAGAGAGGAAAGAAGCTGGGACCAAAGCTCTGCAGAAAACCCAGGCTGAGATCCAGGAGATGAAAGAGGCTCTCAGACCCTTGCAAGCAGAGGCCCGGCAGCTTCACCTGCAAAATAGGAACCTGGAGGACCAGATCACACTTGTGAGGCAAAAGCGAGATGAAGAGGTTCAGCAATACAGGGTAGGCCCACTGGGCATGAAAGGAACTGAGGTCTCTTAACCTGGGGAAGGGAAAGGTGACGGGAGTCTGATGTTTTGGGGGCTGAAGGATTCTGTCACACATGGGAAGAACAACTTGTTCTATGGAGCCATTCACATTCTTCTTTCCTCCATTTTTCCTTTATTCAGGTCTGTGCTAGGGAATGAAAGCTAGCTGTACTTTTAGTTTACACAGCATTTTTACACCAACTATCTCATGTGTTCTTCACATTAATCCTGCAATATCCTTATTTATTTATTTATTTTTTGTTGAGACAGAGTCTCACTTTATCGCCCGCGGTAGAGTGCCATGGCGTCACACAGCTCACAGCAACCTCCAACTCCTGGGCTTAGGCGATTCTCTTGCCTCAGCCTCCTGAGCAGCTGGGACTACAGGCGCCTGCCACAGTGTCTGTCTGTTTTTCTGTTTTGCAGTTCGGCCGAGGCCAGGTTTGAACCCACCACCTTCGGTATATGGGGGCTGGCGCCTTACTCGATGACCCACTGGTGCTGCCCTCTTTATTTATTTATTTGATACAGAGCCTCAATCTGTCACCCTGGAGAGAGTGCTGTGACATCACAGCTCACAGCAACCTCCAATTCCTGGGCTCAAGCAAGTCTTCTGCCTCTGCCTTCCAAGTAGCTGGGACTACAGGCGCCTGCCACAACGCCCGGCCATTTTTTTGTTGCAGCCATCATTGTTGTTTGCTGGGTCTGGGCTGGATTCGAACCCGCCAGCTTAGGTGTACATGGCTGGCACCTTAGCCCGCTGAGCCACAGGCGCCAAGCCCCTATTTATTTTTTTTGAGACAGAGTGTCACGATGTCACCCTGGGTAGAGTGCTGTGGAATCATCATAGCTCACAGCAACCTCTAACTCTTGGACTCAAGTGATCCTCTTGCCTCAGTTTTTCTATTTTTAGTTGAGACAATGTCTCACTCAAGCTCAGGCTTGTCTTGAACTCAAATGAGCTCAGGCAATCCACCTGCTTCGGCCTCTCAGAGTGCTAGCATTACAGGCGTGAGCCACAGTGCCCAGACAAGTATTCTAATTTTTTAATGTGAAAAAAATAAAAGGCTCAGAGTGTTGGAATAGTTTGAACTCTGGTCTGCCTAACCCTAAATATTTTAGTGCTTTTTCCACAAAACTATTTTCTACTTCTGAGTAGTGAGTCACACTTGGGTATATATAGAGCAGGAGGGAATGAGGCTAGATGGAATGAATTCGTTCCCTTCTCTCCACTCCATATTCATCTCGCAAGTCCTCCCTATCCAATCTCCGCCTTAAAAGTTTTCCAGGGCGGTGCCTGTGGCTCAGTGAGTAGGGCACCAGTCCCATGTACCAGAGGTGGCAGGTTCAAACCTGGCCCCGGCCAAAAACTGCAAAAAAAAAAAAAAAAGGTTTTCCAGGTTTTAGACTAGGATGAAATCTATAAATCTTTAGTCTTCATTTTCCTTTTCTGTGTATTTACCACCTATCATCCTTGTATTCAAATTATTTCTGATTGTGAGCCAGTTATAAACCCTTTTTAGAACATAGTGGGATATAAATACTAAATGAATCAACAATAACATCATTTCTCCCATAGGGTGTGAACTTGAAGAAGGTAGGGAGTATGTTTTACTTATCTGTTTTATTCTCTACCACTCATGGCTCAGAGTACATACCAGTTAAGTGCTCAGTTATCTGCTGCTGGGCACTGAGATTATAGTGTCATGCTCTAAGCAATATTTTTCTCTTGAAACATGTACTCCTTTGGATAAACTTAAAAAATCTATGCCCAACAGATATTTTTTTTCCAAATATTTTTCCTCTTATCCCTGCAGATGTCTCCTCCAGAGATCATCCTATTTATAGTTTCAGCCTTTCATGTTGAAAGCTGTGTCCATATTTAACTAATATGTATAAGGGTCTTAAAATTGACTGGCCATCGGGCAGCGCCTGTGGCTCAAAGGAGTAGGACACCAGCCCCATATACTGGAGGTGGTGGGTTCAAACCCAGCCCCGGCCAAAAACTGCAAAAAAAAAAAAAAAATTGGCTGGCCATCCTGTAAGCATGAATAGAATTTGTTGAGTGGGGGGTTTTAGGATATAAAGCAGTAGCAATTGACTGCCTTTGGGAAAATGTCAATGTTTTGAAGGTGTTTTCTCTAGGGCAGTGGTTCTCAACATGTGGGTCGAAACCCCCTTTTAACAATGAAAATACCCTGTGGCATTAGGAAGGTTGAGACCACTGCTCTAGGGACTTACAGTTCTTCCAAGGATGAATTTTCCATCCACTTGAGCAGGAAGAACATCCTTGACTTCCAGTGTTCTAGGTAGGGGGCTGGTGGGACCCATCATCAATCTTCTAAGCACTTACTTTTAGCTCCTATTTTAAACCCAAATCTCTTCCTTGCCTTCCACAGTGTTCTGTGTCCCTGAGTCTGAAGGCTCTCAAATTGAGATTTTGAAGAAAATGGTTCTTCCCCTGAAACAGAGCCCTGGGAATAAGCAGGTGGGGAAGGGGAGGGGTAGGTAGGGAGGGGACCATACACAGATTTATCATTCCTTTGCCTCCTCCCCTTTGGCTCTGTACCTGGTTTCTATGGAGCAGAAATCTGGGTCAAGGTGGGACACAGTGGATCAGGAGTTGCTGTGATTTGTGAAAAAGCTGTGTAGAATAAGCCATTAGTTGAGTGCAATGTGGTTTTGAGGAATAAAAGAAAAGCTAAGGAGAAAAAAAAAAAAGTGCAGCAAGTGCAAGCAAGAGGGCAGCCCAGAAGGCTCTGGCTCAAAGGTGCAGGGAGTAGCCAGCGTTGTGGCGGGCGCCTGTGGTCCCAGCTACTCGGGAGGCTGAGGCAAGAGAATCGCCTAAGCCCAGGAGTTG
Organism: Arctocebus calabarensis; assembly: GCA_963573935.1. NCBI lineage: Eukaryota > Metazoa > Chordata > Mammalia > Primates > Lorisidae > Arctocebus > Arctocebus calabarensis. The sequence goes on from CAUYON010088321.1 coordinate 5,147, forward strand.
GAGGTTGCTGTGAGCTGTGTGATGCCACAGCACTCTACCGAGGGCAAAATAGCGACACTCCGTCTCTACAAAAAAAGAACAGCTGTAGATGTATAAAATGGGAAAGGAACCATTAGGGTTCTGCTCCTGCCCCTACGCCTATGGTCCATGTGTCCTCGGTAATAAAATTGGACCTTGCAAAAGTTTAATGTGGATAAGGAGTTGAAAAAAAAATACAGGTTGAAAATAAAAACCCTCAGCCCTCTCATTCCCCCAACCCCCAGGCCTAGAAAATTATATTATAAAAAGCATCTCTCTTTCCTAATTCTGCTTCTCTCTTGAGGGCTAAAGTCAAACCGTGACTTGAAGGGTTCCTTCAGTGAGGAGCTTCAGCACCCAAGGGTTTATTCATTCACCCCTCTCCCTGCATTCCAGAGAAATGTGGTGACTTCCACATTTTGGAGATTTTGATAGATCCTTAAGGATCCTCCGTCCCCTATTGAAAATGGCTACATTCACTTCCTGAAAGTTTTGTTAGGTCTTTTCTAGTGTGTATTGTGAAAACAGTGAGGCTGGGTGTTCTAGTGCTCACACCTGGAGTTCTAGTGACTTGGGAGGCCAAGGTGAGGATTGTTTGAGCCAAGGAGTTAGAGGCTACAAGGAGCAATGATCACAGCACTGCAGTTCATTATGGCTGACAGAACAAGACTGTCTTTCATTTTTTTTTTGAGAGCGAGTCTCATTATGTCATCCTTGGTAGAGCTCACCTCACAGCTCACAGCAAACTCAAACTCTTGGGTTTATTTTATTTATTTATTTTTTTGAGACAGAGCCTCCCAAGTAGCTGGGAATACAGGCGCCTGCCACAACGCCTGGACATTTTATTTTTTTTTTTGAGACAGAGCCTCAAGATGTCGCCCTGGATAGAGTCCTGTGGCATCACAGCTCACAACAACCTCCAATTCCTGGGCTCAAGGAGTCTCTTGCCTCCGCCTCCCAAGTAGCTAGGACTACAGGTGCCCACCACAACGCCCGGCCATTTTTTGATTGCAGCCGTCATTGATATTTGGCAGGCCTGGGCTGGATTTGACCCACCAGCTCAGGTGTAGGTGGCTGGTGCCTTAACCCGTTGAGCCACAGGCGCCAAGCCTCAAATTCTTGGGTTTAATTGATTCTCTTGCTTCAGCCTCCCAAGTAGCTGGGACTACAGGCACCCGCCACAACACTCAGCTATTTTTTGATGCAGTTGTTGTTTTGGCAGGCCCAGGCTGGGTTTGAACCTGCCGGCCCTGGTGTATGTGGCTGGCGCCTTAGACGCTGAGCTACAGGTGCTGAGCTCCCCACCAATTTTTTTTTTTTTTTTTGAGACACAGCCTCAAGCTGTCACCCTGGATAGAGTGCTCTGGCATCACAGCAATCTCCAATTCCTGGGCTCAAGTGAGTCTCTTGCTTCTGCCTCCCAAGTAGCTGGGAATACAGGCGCCTGCCACAACGCCCGGCCATTTTTTGATTGCAGCCGCCATTGATATTTGGCAGACCTGGGCTGGATTTGAACCCGCCAGCTCAGGTGTACGTGGCTGGTGCCTTAGCCTGCTGAGCCACAGGCACCAAGCCTCCCCACCAATTTTTTTTTATTAGTTCACAGTATAGTGAGAGGCACTTTTTTACTTGCATAAATCCTGTCCTTAACAGCTAATACTCAAATAGACATTACATTAGTAATTGTAACACATAGTAGAAATATATGATTTAAAAGATGTGCAGGTAAGAGGAATATGGGATGGTTGAGATTATTAGCCATTGGTTAAATCAGAGAACTCTATATGGAAAAAGAGGTGGAATTTGAGTTAGGTATTTAAGTATAGGGAGTAAGGTCCAACAGTAATACAGTTGACCAGCCAAGGTACTGTAACAAACTACTCAACATAAAGAGGTGATCAACGTAAGGAACAAGGCCTACTGTACTAATACGCACATGTATGTGGTATATGTGCAGTCAATGAAAATTAGGTCAACTATGTGGGTTCTGGTGATTAATGCAAGTCACATCAAAAAGTAAAGAAGGGCAGCGCCTCATCGAGTCGGGTGTCAGCCCCATATACTGAAGGTGGCAGGTTCAAACCTGGCCTCGGCCGAACTGCAAAACAGAAAAATAGCCGGACATTGTGGCGGGCGCCTATAGTCCCAGCTACTTGGGAAGCTGAGGCAAGAGAATCGCCTAAGCCCAGGAGTTGGAGGTTGCTGTGAGCTGTGTGTGATGCCATGGCACTCTGCCGAGGGCAAAAAAAGTGAGACTCTGTCTCTACACACACACACAAAAAAAGTAAAGAAATGCTAGCTCGGTACCCATAGCTCAGTGGTTAGGGTGCCGGTCACATACACCCGGGCTGGCAGATTCAGCCCAAGGCCTGCCAAACAACGATAACAACAAAGAAAAAAAAAATAGCAGGGCCTTGTGGTGGGCACCTGTAGTACCAGCTACTTGGGAGGCTGAGGCAAGAGAATCACTTAAGCCCAAGAGTTTGAGGATGCTGTAAGCTGTGATGCCACAGCACTCTGCTGAGGGTGACATAGTGGTACTGTCTCAAAAAAAAAAAAAAGAAAGAAAAAAGTAATCTTTCCCTTTCTTTTTTGAGACAGTCTCATGCTGTTGCCCTGGATAGAGTACCATGGCAGCATCATAGATCACAGCAACCTGTAACTTTTAGGCTCAAGCCATCATCTTGCCTCAGTTTCTTTTTTTTTTTTTTTGTAGAGACAGAGTCTCACTTTATCACCCTCAGTAGAGTGCCGTGGCGTCACACAGCTCACAGCAACCTCCAGCTCCTGGGCTTAGGCGATTCTCTTGCTTCAGCCTCCAGAGTAGCTGGGACTACAGGCGCCCACCACAACGCCTGGCTATGGCTTCATTTTTTCTATATATTTTTTTTAATTTTTTTTTTGCAGTTTTTGGCTGGGGCTGGGTTTGAACCCAACAACTCCGGTATATGGGGCTGGTGCCCTACTCCTTTGAGCAACAGGTGCTGCCCAGTTTTTCTATTTTTTTGAGACAAGAGTCTCATTATGTCACCCTCAGTAGAACACTGTGGCATCAAGAGCTCACAGCACCCTGAAACTCTCAGGCTTAAGTGATTCTCTTGCCTCAGCCTCCCGAGTAGCTGGGACTACAGGTACCCGCCACAATGCCTGACTATTTTATTTTTTTTGGTTGTAGTTGTCATTATGGTTTGGCAGGCCCAGGGTGGATTTGAACCCGTCAGCTCTGGTATGTGGCTGGTGCCCTAGCCACTGAGCCATAGGCACCAAAGCCTCTATTTTCTGTAGAGACAGGGTCTTGCTCTTGTTCAGGCTGGTTTTGAACTCATGAGCTCAAGCAATCCACCATCTTGGCCTCCCACAGTGTTAGGATAACAGCCACCGTGCATGGCTGAGTAAAAGTAATCTTAATGTATTGTATTTTACCCAACTATCTGAAGTTAGGTAATTTTGGCTATAGGTGAAAGATAAAAAGCTATTAAAATTAACTGTAAAAATCCAAACTAGTTAAGTTTGGACTTTATTTGCAAAGAACTGCAACATTAAAGGGAATAACATGATTGGCTCTGTACTGTTTACAAGTGTGAGCCTCTGTGACTGGCCAAAATGACTGTATTTCATAAAATGTAAACCCTCCCTAGTGATTTTTTTTTTTTTTTTTTGCAGTTTTTGGTTGGGGCTGGGTTTGAACCTGCCACCTCCAGCATATGGGGCCGGCACCCAGGTGCTGCCCTGTGCCTGGTGATTTTAAGGTGTATTCTTGGCTGGGCATGGTGGCTCATGCTTGGGAGCCTGAGATGGGTGGATTTCTTGAGCTCAGGAGTTTGAGACAAGCCTGAGCAAGAGCAAAAACCCCTTTTCTACTAAAAATGAAAAAACTAGCTGAGCTTCATGGTGGGCACCTGTAATCCCAGCTGCTTGGGAGGCTGAAGCAAGAGGATCTTTTGAAGCCCAAGAGTTTGATTGTTGTGAGCTATGATTCCAGGGCACTCTACCCAGGACCGAAATAAGACTCTGCCTCAAACAAGAAAAAATAAAATAAAATAAAATAAAATAAAGTGCTTCCTGATCTAAAAATCTTAGAATCAATGAAATAATTAACATGCTTCAATGTGATAAGTACTTGTTAAGAGTTGGGGAAATAAGGCACTGTACCAATAAAATAGGAATGATTACTCATGCCTGGGGAAACAAGGGAAAATTCAGATTAACAATAGCTACTATGGGGCAGCACCTGTGGCTAAAAGGAGTAGGGCACCGGCCACATATGCCAGAGGTGGTGGGTTCAAACCCAGCCCTAGCTCAAAACAAACAAACAAACCCCTCCTCCCCTCCAAAAAACAATAGCTACTATGTACTTGAAGTTCTTTTTGTTTTTTTGAGATAGAGCCTTACTCTGGTGTCCTGGGTAGAGTGCCATGGCATCAGACTAGCTCATAGCAACCTCGAATTCCTGGCCTTAAGCTATCTTCCTGCCTCAAGACTCCCAAGTAGCTGGGACTACAGACACCTACCATGACACCCAGGTAACTTTTCTATTTTTTTTGAGACAGACTCTCACTTTGTCAACCTGGGTAGAGAGCTATAGTGTCATAACTCACAGTAACCTCAAACTCTTGGGCTCAAGTGATCCTCCTGCCTCAGCCTTCCGAGCAGCTGGGACTACAGGCACCCACCAAACGTCTGGCCATTTTTTTTTGTAGAGACAGAGTCTCACTCTGTCACCCTTGGTAGAGTGCTGTGGCTTTACACAGCTGACAGCAACCTCCAACTCCTGGGCTTAGGCGATTCTCTTGCATCAGCCTTCCGAGTAGCTGGGACTACAGGCGCCCGCCACAATGCCTGACTATTTTTCTGTTTTGCAGTTCAGCTGAGGCCGGGTTTGAACCCGTCACCTTTGGTAAATGGGGCCGGTGCCCTACTTGATGAGCCATAGGAGCCACCCCATTTTTTTTTTTTTTTTGAGACAGAGCCTCAAGCTGTCACGCTGGATAGAGTGCTCTGGCATCACAGCTCACAGCAACCTCC
>CAUYON010088323.1:0-19137 GCA_963573935.1 Arctocebus calabarensis
GCCCACCACAATGCCCGGCCATTTTTTGGTTGCAGCTGTCATTGTTGTTTGGCAGGCCAGGCTGGATTCGAACCCGCCAGCTCAGATGTATGTGGCTGGCGCCTTAGCCCGCTGAGCCACAGGTGCCAAGCCAAGAGATCATTTTGCCTCAGCCTTCCAGTAGCTGGGATAACAGGTACTTGCCAAATGCCCGGCTAGTTTTAGACACAGGGTCTCGTTCTTTTTTTTTTTTTTTTTTCTTTTCTTTTTTGAGAGACAGAAATCTTACTTTGTTGCCCTCAGTAAGGTGCCATGGTTTCATAGCTCACAGCATCCTCCAACTTTTGGGCACAAGTGATTCTCTTGTCTCAGCCTCCCAAGTAGCTGGGACTATAGGCGCCCACCACAATGCCCAGCTATTTTTTTTTGTAGAGATGGAGTCTCACTTTATCGCCCTCAGTAGAGTGCCTTGGCGTCACACAGCTCTCAGCAACCTCTAACACCTGGGCTTAGGCGAGTCTCTTGCCTCAGCCTCCCAAGTAGCTGGGACCACAGGTGCCCGCCATAACACCCGGCTATTTTTTTGTTGTTGTTGCAGTTCGTCCGGGTGTGGTTTTGAACCTGCCGTCCTCGGTATATGGGGCCAGCACTCTACTGACTGAGCCACAGGCGCTGCCCCAGCTATTTTTTTTTTTCCTTTTTTTTTTTTTTAAAGAGATGTGGGGGGGTCTCACTTTAGCTCAGGCTGGTCTTGAATCTGTGAGCTTAGGGCAATTCATTCGCTTCAGCCTCCCAGAGTGCTAGGATTACAGGTGTGAGCCACTGGGCTTGGCCTGGGGTCTCGTTCTTGCTCAGGTTGGTCTCCAGTTCCTAAGCTCAAGTGATCCACCTGCTTTGGCCTACCGGCGTGCTACGATTACAAGCATGAGCGACCACCTTTCCTTTACACTGTGTTGGCATATTTTTTTTTTTTTTGAGGCAGAGTCTTGCTCTGTCACCCTGGCTAGAGTGCTTTTGTGTCATCATAGCCCACTGCAACCTCAAACTCCTGGGCTCAAGTGATCTTCCTTTCTCGGCCTCCTGAGTAGCTGGGATTATACTCATGTGCCATCATGCCAGCTAAATTTTTTAATTTTTTGTATGATTAGGGTCTGGCTCTTGCTTGGCCTGTTTTCAAACTACTAACCTCAAGTGATCTTCCTGCCTTGGCCTCCCAGAGTGCTAGGATTAGAGGCATGAGCTACCATACCCAGCTTACTTTAATTTTTTTCCTTTTGTAAATGTTAGGATGCGATGTTGCTGAATTATTTCAACCCCCAAATTGAGGTTGAGAATGAGAATTTGAAGTATTATATAGAATATTTTACTGGGTATATATTAGAATATGAAAAATTGTTTTTGACATTTAGTTTGATTATAAAATGAAAGCCTATGGCATATATATGTCAGTTTTGGTTCCAGACATATTTAAGGTGTTTGACCAAAAAAAAGTACATAATAATGTCTTCTAAATTTAACATCCCTAGAGGGAGACCTGGCCTTACAAGGAAGCATTGGGAGCCTGTCTCTAAGTGACCTCACATCCCACGGAGAGTTCTACAGAGAACGGTTTACTACAAGTGGAGAAGAAGCACTCATCTTTCAGACTTTCAAGTAAAAATATTAATCTTTATGTCACTAGACAATATTTTAAATAATCATTTGCTCTTTTAAATTCTTGTTGGCTAAACAATGAAGAAAAGTTTTTAAAAAAATTTACCTTCTTAGGTAAAATTGAATAGATCTGTTGTAAGTTGTCCTTCTTGACTTATATTAAGTTTCATTGTAATGGATCTATGTTGAAGTAGGCTACCCAGGCTTCATAAACACATTGGGGTATGATAGAAATAACTCAGATTATTAAAAGGCCTGGGCTTTCATGCTGATTTTTTTCCCCATTTGCTTGCTGTGTGACCTGAGGCAAGTCACTTAGATTCCATGCATCAGTTTTCCTATCTAAATATTAAGAAATTAGACAATTTCTAAGCTTTCATTTAGCTTTACAAGTTCTGGAATAATTTCAGCCCGTGAATTTTGTTGGTGATGTGAATGTTAATTTGCATTATACTTTTTTTTTGTTTGTTTATAAACATGATCTATATGGAATTGTTTTCTGTTTTAGATTTTAGAAGGTATCTTTGGGCTTATCAGGTTATTAAAAAATGCTTTTTTTTAGAAGATAAAGAGTTTAAGATGGTGGTTTTCAACTTTTTTGAAAGATATTAGAAAATATAGATATTCAAATTTGCTTCTAAATGTTTAGATTTAATTGGTCTAGTTTGTTTTTGACATACTAAGTGTTAAGCAAGGTTGAGAAAAATTGTTGTAAAAGATGTCTGAAGACCTTTTCTTTCTTTTAGATTGATTTGGTTATATTACATACTACAGTGGAATGATTCTATAATAAATGAGATAATTAACATAAAACTTTTAATTTTCTGGCTAGCACCAAAAAGGTGCTCAGCAATGTGAGTTGATTATGTGTCTTGTATATTAATTGGTTATTGTGGCACTATGTGCTATTAAATTATAAAACAATTTCTAAAAGACTTCTAATTTACTTTTGAATATAGATTCCAAAACTGTTCACCTACTTTTCACTAAAGTAAACAGACTTCTTTCTGCTTCTAGAAAATGGTTTTGCCCAGATTCGTTGGTTCTGACGCCTAATTTTCTTTACCAGTTATTTCATGGTCTTATTTTCAAGTCTGTCTTGTTAGAATCTTTGCCAGGAACAGAGTATGCCAGAGCCTTTAATCTTTTCTTAAAGTCAGGGAAAAGAGGTCATACCTCTGGGTGGCCTCTGAGTGAGTTCAGACTTGGAGCCACCTACCTGTTTGTTTATACCCTTGGCTATCACACTAAACTCTTTATTTAACATCTTTGACACATTGCAGAAGCATACATAGGGAGTAATTAATTATTGGCGTTTGCTTTGTAAAACGTAATTGTGGATTTCTATTTGATAATTAAGCCTGTTTTTTAGGGAAGCCCTCAGATCAACCCAAGATTTCTTCAAATACTTGTATGTTTTTTGCTGAGTCAACATTTTTATCCTTATTCCTAGGTATGGTCGGCCTGACCCTCTGCTCCGGAGAGAATATGACATTCGAGTGAGCCTCCAGATGGCCTCTGTGCAGTATGTGCATACTCAGCGCTTTCAGGCGGAGGTGGTGGCTTTCATTCAGCACTTCACTCAGCTGCAAGATGTCTTAGGGCGCCAGCGAGCTGCCATTGAAGGGCAGACGGTAGGTAGCCTTTCTTCTCCAAGTTGCTTTTCCAGTTTGACTGATCAATAGAACTTTTAAGCCTCTAGAAATAAATCTGGAAACTCACAGAAAATAAAAGTAATTTATGCTTATTAATAAGTCCTCCATGTGGCAGATGATCTGCAGAAATTGCACTATAATTAGAGAGCATTATTCCTTATTTTTTTAATTCGCTATAAAAAGGAGAAAGGAAATTTACAAGTAACATTTAAGGCTTCTGGTCCCTTTTAAGACTTCAGTGGTGAGGATACTTTACTTGGAAAGTGATTGAATTTTTTCCAAATGCAGTTTTACAAGTTCCCAAACTTTTTGGTTCATGGCACTCTTGACATCTTAGTAGTATTTTTGTTTGTTTGTTTGTTTGCAGTTTTTGGCCAGGGCTGGGTTTGAACCCGCCAACTCTGGCATATGGGGCCAGTGCCCTACTCCTTTGAGCCACAGGTGCTGCCCGGTCTTAGTAGTTTTTCCATGGCACATCCTAGGTCAAAAGAAAGAATTAGTGATATTTCCTTTTACTTAAGTCTAACTAATAACTTAGTGAGTGCATAGATCTTAACAACTTAGCATTGCTAGTTGTTTGAAAAAAACAACAAATTGAAAGGATAATGTTTTTATATCATTCTTAAATAACCACAATCCCTAGTAGGATGTATGTGCCTGTTGGACACTGCAGAACTTCTCAACCTTGGAATCAGCTTGGACACCACAACCCTCGTTTTCTCTTCCACATTTATTTTCTTATGGTGTTTTCTTTTTATCACAGGAACTGTTGAAGACCTAGCTTTGCAAAGATATGAATGAAATATAGCATGCTCTCATATTGAATGTGAATTACCTCAAGCTAGTTTGTTCAGTGTTAGACAGATGTTTTTCTCTCAAAAATGTAAAATATTCTGGCAGCACTAGGACTGCAGCATCCTGTGGGGTCTTGGTGCAGCTTGAGAACTGTATAAAATAATGACTATAGTTATTTGTAAAAACTTATGTTTCTTTTAAAAATTTTATTAGATAAAAGATTACAATTTAAGAAATAGATACTGTCTTTATTTTATTTTATTTTTGAGACAGAGTCTCACTATATTGTCCTTGGTAGAGTGCCATGGCATCTCAGCTCACAGCAGCCTCCAACTCTTGGGCTTAAGCAATTCTCTTGCCTCAGCCTCCCAAGTGGCTGGGACTACTGGTGCTCACCACAACGCCCGGATATTTTTTTTTTGTTGTCGTTGTAGTTGTCATTGTTGATTAGCAGGTCTGGGCTGGGTTTAAACCCACCAACCCTGGTGTATGTAGCCAGTGCCCTAACCACTGAACTACAGGCACCAAGCCTAGACACAGTCTTTAAATTGGCAACATTTAGAAAAATTAAACTTTATATTAAAGGTTTTTTACTACGTTAAATATTGATTTGGAAGAGTATCAGAGTAAAAAAGGGCATTTGAAGAAATATCTCCTCAGTTCCTTTTCCTCTATGATCCAGTTTCTTCTTTCCCTTGAAGCAACCAATATTACCAGTTTCATGTATTTCTTTTTTTTTTTTTTTTTTGAGACAGAGTCTTACTTTGTTGCCCTTGGTAGAGTATTGTGGCCTTACAGCTCATAGCAAACTCAAACTCTTGGGTTCAAGCAATTCTCTTGCCTCAGCCTCCTACGTAGCTGGGACTACAGGGACCCAACACAACACCTGGCTATTTTTAGAGACAGGGTCTCACTCTTTCTCAGGCTGGTCTTGAACCTCTGAGCTCAGGCAGTCCACCTGCTTCAGGTGCTAGGATTATAGATATGAGCCACTGCTCGCAACTCATGTGTATCTTTTTTTTTTTTTTTTTTGAGACAGAGCCTCAGGCTGTCACCCTGGATAGAGTGCTGTGGCATTACAGTTCACAGCAACCTCCAATTCCTGGGCTCAAGCGAGTCTCCTGCCTCCGCCTCCCAAGTAGCTGGGACTACAGGTGCCAACCACAACACCCGGCCATTTTTTGGTTGCAGCCGTCATTGTTGTTGGTGGGCCTGGCCTGGATTCGAACCCACCAGCTCATGTGTACGTGGCTGGCGCCTTAGCCCGTTGAGCCACAGGCGCCGAGCCCATGTGTATCTTTTTAAAAAAAATGCATTTTGAGGGTGGTGCCTGTGGCTCAGTGAGTAGGGCACTGGCCCCATATACCAAGGGCGACGGGTTTACACCCAGCCCCAGCCAAACTGCAACAAAAAAATAGCCGGGGCTTATGGCGGGTGCCTGTAGTCCCAGCTACTCGGGAGGCTGAGGCAAGAGAATTGCCTAAGCCTAGGAGTTGGAGGTTGCTGTGAGCTGTGACACCACGACACTCTACCAAGGGTGATAAAGTGAGACTCTGTCTCTTAAAAAAAAAAAAAAAAAAAAAAATACATTTTTTTTGAGCCTCAAGCTGTCACCCTGGATAGAGTGCTCTGGCGTCACAGCTCACAGCAACCGTCAACTCCTGGGCTCAAGAGATTCTCTTGACTCAGCCTCCCAATTAGCTGGGATTACAGGCGCCCGCCTCAATGCCTGGCTATTTTTTGGTTGTAGCCATCATTGTTTGGCGGGCCCGGACTGGATCAAACCCACCAGCTCAGGTGTATGTGGTTGGCGGTTTGGCCATTTGAGCCACAGGTGCTGAGCCAAAAATGCATTTTTTTAAAGTATAAAAGGAACAAAATCAAATTATAGGTAATCTGGAAAAAAGAGTCATATTATTTTCCCATCTCTCTGCACCACAGCTACCTTTTAATTTGTTTCCATTTTTTTCTATGCATTTTTCTGTGGTTATAATCATGGAATATATAACCTTTTTTCTCTCTTTGAAACTTAAAAAAAGTAATATGGTTGGGGCTGGTGGCTAACACCTGTGATCCTAGCACTCTGAGAGGGCGAGGCAGGAGGATCCCTTGTTGGAGACCAGCTTGAGCAAGAGTGAGATCCTGTCTCTACTAAAAATAGAAAAATTAGCTGGGCCTGGTGATGCACACCTATATAGTCCCAGTCCTTCAGGAGGCTGAGGCAGGAGGATTGCTTGAGATTGCTGTGAGCACTCTAGACCTGGTGAAAGAGTGAGACGCTATTTCAAAAAAAAAAAAGTAATATATCTTTGACAGATTATCTATAGCATGCATATAAGTTGCAGAGTATAATAATAATACTAATACCTATGAATCCACCACCAAACTGAGAATTAAAACATTACTAAATCTACTTCATTTCCCCACCTGGGTTCCTTCCCTGTCTCATTCCCCTTTCAACTCCTCAAATAACTACTCTTGTGCTTTTTAGACCTGTTACATTCCTTTAAAATGAAAAACAAAAGTTCCTAAACAATATCTTTTGTTTGTGGTCTTTATAAAAATGACATTAAATTGTATTTAATGTTCCGTGGCTTGCTTTTTTTTTTTTTTTTCCACTTAGTGTGTTAGCAAGATTCAGCCTATGGTTACATGGGTAGCATGTAATTTTCACTGTTGCCTTTCATTGTGTGTATATAACACAGATGATTTAGTCCTTTTCAGTGTTTTGCTTTTGTGTACTATAACTCTTGTAGCACATTTGTCAGAGTTTCTGTGAGTTACCACTGAGTGGAATTTCTGGGCCATAGGATATGCACATATTTACCTATACCAAATAATGGCAGATTTTTTTTTTTTTTTGCAAAACAGGTGTCTCAATTATATTCTTCCATTAGCAATGTATAAGAATTACTTTTGGCTTGGAGCCTGTAGCTCAAGTGGCTAGGGTGCCAGGCACATACACTGGAGCTGGCGGGTTTGAATTCAGCCCAACCCGCTGAACAACAATGACAACTACAAACAAAAAATAGCCGAGTATTGTGGCTATTATCTGTAGTCCCAGCTACTTGGGAGGCTGAGGCAAGAGAATTGCTTAAGCCCAAGGGTTGGAGGTTGCTGTGAGCTATGACGCCATGGCACTCTACCTGGGGCAAAAGCTTGAGACTCTGTCTCAAAAAAAGAAAAAGAATTGGGCGCCGGCCCCGTATACCGAAGGTGGCGGGTTCAAACCCGGCCTCCACCAAACTGCAAAAGCAAAAAAACAGCTGGGCGTTGTGGCAGGCACCTGTAGTCCCAGATACTTGGGAGGCTGAGGCAAGAGAATCGCCTAAGTCTAGGAATTGGAGATTGCTGTGAGCTATGTGATGCCATGGCACTCTACCGAGGACAATAAAGTGAGACTCTCTCTCTCCAAAAAAAAAAAAAAAGAATTGCTTTTAATTAATATCCTTGCTAACACTGGTGCTGTCAGACTTTTTATTTGGGACTAGTTATTGGGCATAAAATGATATTACATTTATGACCTACACAAGCTTTTTAGAAAAACTTTAAATTGAGGAATAGCATATAGTATATACAGTAAAATGTGATAATTTTATGCATACGCTTTTGGAATCTAGCTTTTTTTCTTAGCGTTTTTAGGAGTCTTTTTTCATCTTGCTTTGCATCTCTCTCTCTCTCTCTCTTTCTCTCTCTCTCTCTCTTTCTCTCTCTCTCTCTCTCTCTCTCTCGACAGAGTCTCACTTTGTCTCCCTGGGTAGAGTGTTGTGACATTACAATTCACAGCAACCTCCCACTCCTGGGCTCAAGCGAGTCTTCTGCCTCTGCCTCCCAAGTACCTGAGATCACAGGCACCCACCACAATGCCTGGCCATTTTTTGGTTGCAGCCGTCATTGTTGTTTGGCGGGCCCGGGCTGGATTCTAACCCGCCAGTTTAGGTGTATGTGGCTGGCGCCTTAGCCCGTTGAGCCAAGGTGCCGAGCCAAATCATCCAATTTTAATTGCACAATTCAGTGAATTTTCATAATTATATTCTGTCTTGTAACACAATCACAATCTATGGTTAGAGCATTTTTGTCATTCCTAAGAGTTTTCTCATGTACCTGTGCAATTAGTTCCTTTGCCCTAATTCCCTGTACTCTAGCAGCCATTGGACTGCTTTTTATCACTGTAATTTTGTCTTTTTAGAAGAATTCCATAAGTGAAATCATATAATACATAGTCATTTGTGTCTGGCTTCTTACATATAATAGCACTTTTGAGATTTATCCATGTTGCAAGAATCAGCAGTTTATCTTTATTGCTGTGTAGTATTCCATTGTTTGAATATAACAATTTGTTCACTTGCCCACTTGATGGACGTTTGGGTGGTTTCCAGTTTGAGGCTGTTATAATAAAACATTCACATTCAAGTCTTTATATAGATATTTTTGTTTCTCTTGAGTAAATCCCTAGGAGAGGAATTGGAGTCATATGGTAACTGTATGTTTAACATTGTAAAAAACTATCTTTAGGAAAAACAAACAAACAAACTATCTTTAGGGCAGCGCCTGTGGCTCAGTGAGTAGGACACCAGCCCCATATACCGAGGGTGGTGGGTTCAAACCCAGCCCCAGCCAAACTGCAACAACAACAAAAAAAAGCTGGGTGTTATGGCGGGCACCTGTAGTCCCAGCTACTCGGGAGGCTGACGCAAGAGAATTGCTTGAGCCCAAGAGCTGGAGGTTGCTGTGAGGTGTAACGCCATGGCACTATCATGAGGGTGCCAAAGTTATAATCTGTCTCTAAAAAAAAAAAAAAAAAAAAAAAAACAACTATCTTTAAAATTGTTTTTGCGGGGCTTGGCACCTGTGGCTCAATGGGCTAAGGCGCCAGCCACGTACACCTGAGCTGGCGGGTTCGAATACAGCCCAGGCCCGCCAAACAATGACAGCTGTAACCAAAAAATGGCCAGGCGTTGTGGCAGGCCCCTGTAGTCCCAGCTACTTGGGAGGTGGAGGCAGGAGACTCACTTGAGCCCAGGAATTAGAGGTTGCTGTGAGCTGTGATGCCATAGCACTCTATCCAGAGGGACAGCTTGAGATTCTGTCTCAAAAAAAAAAAAATTGTTTTTGCGGGCAGTGCCTGTCGCTCAAAGGAGTAGGGCGCCGGCCCCATATACTGGTGGCAGGTGGTGGGTTCAAACCCAGCCCTGGGCAAAAACTGCAAAAAATAAATAAATAAATAAATAAAATAAAATTGTTTTTGTTACTTTTGGTTACTACATATTTGCTTTTCCTATAGATTTTAGAGTCAGCTTCTTAATTTCTATAATAGAATCTGCTACAGATTTGGTTGGGATTGTCTTGGATCTGTATATCAAGTTGTGGAGATTTGACATCTTAATAATATTGAGTCTTTGGATTCTTGAGTATGGTATATCTTTCCACTTAAATCGGTCTTTGGCTGAGTGCAATGGCTCATACCTATAATCTCAGCCCTTTGGGAGGCTGAGGTGGGAGGATTGCATGAGGCCAGGAGTTTGAGATCAGCCTGGGCAGCATAGTGAGGCCCTATCTCTAAAAAACAAAATTAGCTGAGTGTGGTGGTACAGGCCTATAGTGCTAGCTACTCAAGAGTCTGAGGTAGGAGTATCTATTGAGCCCAGGAGTTTGAGGTTGCAGTGAGCTATGATGGTGCTATTGTTCTTCAACCTGGGCAATAGAGTAAGATCCTGTCTCCAAAAAAAGAAAGAAAGAAAAGAAAAATGTAAATAGGTTTTTAATTTCTCTTAGCAGTTTGTAGTTTTGGGTGTACCACTCTTATGCCTCTTTTGTTAAATTTATTTGTTAAGTATTTCAGATTTTTGGTGCTATTGTAAATGATACCAGTTTTTCAAGAATTTCAACATCCAGTTGTATGTTGAACGTATAAGAAATACAGTTGTTTCTTGACCTGTTGACCTTGTATCTTGCTAAACTTGCTTATTCTAGTTCTTTCAGATTCTTTAGAATTTCTGCATAAATCATTACATCGTCTGTGAATAAGAGAGTTTTACTTTTTCCTTTTTTACCTATATTCCTTTTATTTCTTTTTTCTTGCCTTTTCAAATGGACTAGTACTTCCAGTACAATATTGAAGAGAAGTGTTGAGACTGGATTTCCTTGCTTTGTTCCTGATTGTAGGAGAAAACATTCACTCATTCATCATTAAATATGTTAGCTCTAGGTAGTTGGCTTTTTATAAGTTATTACTGTACATAGGTTGCTTTTTTTTTTTTTTAGAGAGAGATAGAGTCTCACTTTATCACCCTCGGTAGAGTGCTGTGGCATCACAGCTCACAGCAACTTCTAAATCTTGGGCTTGGGCAGTTCTCTTGCCTGAGCCTCCCAAGTAGCTGGGACCACAGGCACCTGCCACAACACCCAGCTATTTTTTTTGTTGCAGTTTGGCTGGGGTTGGATTCAAACCCACCACCCTTGGTATATGGGGCCGGCACCCTACCTACTGCGCCACCCTTATAGGTTGCCTTCTTAATATCTGTAAGTTCTGTAGTAATGTCCCCATCCCTTCCCAATATTGGCAGTTTTTGTTTCCTTCCTTTTTTTTTTTTTTTTGCAGTTTCTGGCCGGGGCTGGCTTTGAACCCACCACCTCTGGCATATGGGGCCAGCGCCCTCACTTCCCTTCTTTTTTTCTTAATTAATATAGCTAGGAATTTATCAGTTTTATCAATCCTTTCAGATAACTAGCTTACTGAGGACTTTATTACTGCCTACCCATTCTCTACCAAATATTCCATTTCCATTTGAAAAGAATGTGTTCTGTGGTTGTTGGAAACAGTGTTCTATACATGTTTAATCTATTTTTTCTCTACTATTTATTTTCTATGTCATCTATTTCTGCTCTTTATTATTTTCTTCTTTAGGTTTTGTTTGCTTTTCTTTTTCTACCTTTATAAGGCAGAAGCTTTAATTTTTATTGTTAAAATTATTCTTTTCTAGGCTCAGCGCCTGTGGCTCAACGGGCTAAGGCGCCAGCCACGTACACCTGAGCTGGCGGGTTTGAATCCAGCCCCCAGGCCCGCCAAACAACAATGACAGCTGCAACCAAAAAATGGCCAGGCGTTGTGGTGGGCGCCTGTGGTCCCAGCTACTTGGGAGGCAGAGGCAGGAAACTCGCTTGAGCCCAGGAATTGGAGGTTGCTGTGAGTTGTGATGCTACAGCACTCTATCCAGGGCGACAGCTTGAGGCTCTGTCTCAAAAAAAAAAAAAAATTATTCTTTTCTAAAGTAATAGTGTACAGTTTTTCTTTTAAACATTAGTATTGCCCAAGAATTTCAATGTTTTCTTTATCATCTTGGTGAAAATATTTTTTTGTTTCCCTTGTGATTTTCTCCTTTGACCCAGGGGTTATTTAGAAGTGTGTAGTTTAGTTTCCAAATATTTGGGAATTTTCCATCATCTTTTTGTTACTGAGTTGTAAGTTAACTTGATGGTGATCATAGAGAATATTCTTTGTGATATTAATTGCTTTATAAATTCATAAAAATTTTGTGAGCTCGAGGTTGTTTGATGGTAAAATTAGGGAATTAATTGAGCCTCTGAGTTAATTTTCATTTCTCTTTCAGGTGAGAGATCAAGCCCAGCGCTGTTCGAGAGTTCTCCTGGATATTGAGGCTGGCGCTCCTGTTCTCCTTATCCCAGAAAGTTCCAGATCAAATAATCTCATTGTAGCAAATTTGGGGAAGTTGAAAGTCAAGAATAAGTTTCTCTTTGCTGGTTTTCCTGGAACCTTTTCTCTAAAAGATAAGGTGAGTAATCAATATCCATTCATTCTGTTTTCAGTTCAACTAATTGTAAAGGTCACCGTAGGATATATGGCCTGAAGAATATTTTTTTGACATCTTACTGATATTTCAATTAACTTTATAAATTAAGGTGGTATAAATTACAACTCTTACTAACTGTAGGTAGTAACTGGTTTTAGCAGACAAACCAGTGGAATCAGTTTCCCATTTTTTTCTTTAATAGTTTTTTTAAATTTATTTTTATTTTTACATATACATGTGTTAATTAGGTTTCCACTTTTTGCCTTCACAGAATTTAAAAGGCTTAAAATTTAATAACAATAACAGTGTTTAAGATAAGGACTAAAAACAAAAACCTCGTAAATTATGAACAAAGATAAATACATTCAGAAAAGAAAGCAGACAATTACTGCCTCAAAATATTAAGCAATATTAGTAATAATAATGCCAAGAAAGTAATGTTCACATTGTCAAATAAGACATTATAGAGTGCTTTGACTGTGAGACTCAGTATGAAGTCATCAGTTAACTTATTTCTTTTTCCAAAGTCTCAAAAAATAGACAACTAATATATAAATAAAAGCAAAGGAGAGTTTCAAAAAGCAGATCATGCTAAATCTTACAGATAATAGAAAAAGAAGAAATATTTCAAAATCATTCTACTTGATCTGGATACACCTAATATTGAAATTGGAGAAAATATATTATTATAAAGGGAGATTACAAACGTATTTCACTTATAAGGGAGGATATAATATCCAAAACAACATATTAACAAGTTGAATTAAAAATTAATGTTTAAGTAATGTACTTTGGTCAAAATTGAATCCAGTTTATGTGAGAATTAGTCACTATTTTCTTTCCGTTTTTTTTCCTTATGTAAAAACATTCCTTCTACATTGTATGATATCAACTTTTTACACAATGTGACTTTTTTCAGTGGATGTGATTTGGCCCATGGTTTTCCTAAAGCCATTTAAAAATGTCTTAGGGCGGCAGGGTGGCGGGTTCAAATTTGGCCCTGGCCAAACTGTAACAAAAAATAGCCGGGCGTTGTGGCGGGTGCCTGTAGTCCCAGCTACTTGGGAGCCTGAGGCAAGAGAATTGCCTAAACCCAGGAGTTGGAGGTTGCTGTGAGCTGTGATGCCACAGTACTCTACTGAGGGCAATAAAGTGAGACTCTGTCTCTAAAAAACTAAATAAGTAAAAATGTCTTAATAAAAATTTATGCAGTATATTGCTTTAGTTTCGATTACTTTGGCACATGTTTATCCCTTACAGCATTGTTTGGGGTAATTAAGATGAGGATTTTTGTTATTTGTATGTACACTTGGGAGAACCAGGATTCTTTGAGAATAAACAATAAAAATGGAAGCACCTAAAATGCTCCATGCTATAAAGGGAGGACTCCAGGTTCCTCTCAGTTTTGAAAAGACCTTGGAGATAGTTTAATTGGCCCCCTTCTACCCATTTTTGCATTTGAGGGACTGAGTGATGTTTCTGGGACTAGAGATGAGGTCTTGTCATTCTTGGCTTGTTTCCACCATTCCTTGTTGGTTTCTGTAGGAGCCTTTCAGTCTATTTGTTTACTCTGTCCAAACTCACTTTACCCTGTTGGGAAAGCACTTATGGAAATTGTCAGTTATGCCTTTATTTACTCTGATAACTAATAGCATAGGTAGAGAGAGCCTTTGGAAAACGTACATAAGATTTAAGATCTTAAGACTGACAAAAATAGGAATAAATAAGTGCTATTTGTTGAATGCTTATACATCAGTGCTTGGTCTGTGCTAAGCTCTTTACATATAAAAGGAAACTACTCACCACACATCTCACACCAAAAGTGTTGGTTTTTCAGGGGCGGCTCCTGTGGCTCAGCGAGTAGGGCGCCGGCCCCATATACCGAAGGTGGCGGGTTCAAGCCCGGCCTCGGCTGAACTTTAAAAAACAAAAAAATAGCCAGGCGCTGTGGCGGGTGCCTGTAGTCCCAGCTACTAGGGAGGCTGAGGCAAGAGAATCGCTTAAGCCCAAGAGCTGGAGGTTACTGTGAGCAGTGTGACGCCACAGCACTCTACCCAGGGCGATAAAGTGAGACTCTGTCTCTACAAAAAAAAAAAAAAGAAATATTGCATACTAGGTGGCCTAAACCTGTTGTAACTTTAGCCACCTGTAAGAAAAATGTGGACCCCCACTTTGGGTACAAATCAGTGGTGATTTTATTTACTCCTGCACAGGGGGCCGCTACAAAAAAGGCAGACGGCCCAAATCAGGTGGTCCTTTATTACATCTGTACAGACGGACTGCTGCCCCAAAGGGCAAATGGCCCCTGAGAGAAATGCAGGCAGCCTTGTATACCCTTTTTGTGCTGATGTGGCAAAGCAAGCATGTACAAAAGCAAAACATGGTGGATTACAGGGTGGAGTCACAGTCAGGTAGTTGGCTCTGGGGGTAGCTGCATGGCAGCTCAGAGGGGTAACTCAGTAACCATGTGGACAACTTGGAAAGCCCAGTACCTGGGAATCTCTGCTTGAGTGAGTTTTTACCATTGTTTAGCTGGCTGGGGAGGTTGAGGTAAGTTTCTCATCATTGTGTTTTGACATTGCTAGGGAGTCAGGGAACTCAGAGAACTTCCTTGTCAGAAAGCTGTTCTCAGAATTAAACCAAAAATGGGGGTTTGAGATGGACAGGAACTCAGGCTGAAACAGTTAGGGGCCTTTAGGTATTTTTTTGCCCAGTTGGTTACTAAAAACCACAGAAATTCATTTCCTCAGCCTTTCCTCTGAAGGCTGAGTTCCAAGATCAGGGTATCACAGGTTTGGCTTTCCTGAGGCCATTTTTCCTGGCTTGCAGATGGCCACTGTCGCTCTGTGTCCCTACATGGTCTTTCCTCAGTTTGCTCATCCCTGGTGTCTTTCCGGAGAGTCCACTGTTGCTCTGTGTCCCTATGTGGTCTTTTCTAGGTGTGCACATCCCTGGTGTCTTTCTGAAGGGTCCAAATTTCCTCTTAAAAGAACATCAGTCAGATTGGATTAGGGAACCTTACATCCCACCTGATTTCATTACTTCTTTGTGGTGACCCCTATGGACTGGTCTTGGTCGCCGCAGGAAGGAACCAGGAGTGACACGGATTAGAAGTACAAGCTTGCGGGAGGCGGGCTAACCTTAGTGGCAGGGTAGCCCTGAGCCCCCTCCGCAATGGCTATTTATTAAGGTTCTACACAACTGGTGTGGAGAGTTAAGGTAAATGACATAAACAGGTGTGGAGAGTTAAAGGTAGTTACATATGAGGGCCACATGCCTAAGGATTTCCAAGTGCTCTCCTCACGTGTTCTTTCCCCACAACCCTCATGAAGAACTACTGAGCATCAATGTTTAACATGCTAACTAGTGAGTGACCGACCTTATCTCATTCGAGAACACTGAGTTACTTGGGGGATTGCCCCCAAGTCAGGAAATGTCTCTCTCTAGGCTTGCCAGGAGACTGTCCTGTTCTCAGCTTCCTTTTAATGTGATAAGAATCAGTAACTATCCTTTGCAAGCATTGTGTCCAGTCCTCTACACTTCTTTATAGATCTTTTCTCCAAAAGCAGTCTGTCACATTTTGGGGAATTGGGGGTTAGAGCTTCAACCTATGATTTTTTTTTGGGGAGGGTGCACAATTTAACTTATAACAACAGTAGAAAACCTTTCAAGAGTTCCCCCCAGATCGTCTCCCTTCATGTTTCACTGGGCAGAAATATGTTATCTGACCATGCTTTATTAAGTCGAGCCCTGGAAAAATGAATGGAACCATCATTATTGGCACCAATCTAGGAGGAGTTACTGTTGGAAACAAGACTGGGATGAGCCTTTGATTGACGTGGCAGGAGGAGGTAAGCACCACATGAATCAGGGCCCTTCAAGCAAAAAAGTAGTGAGAGAGGACTGCTAAGAAGGCAGCTAATTTGTATCTTCAGAAATGGCGGCTTGTGGTTTAGGAATGATTTTAGCTCATCTAAAGGGTTAGACGCAGAGAAGACCATAAACACACTAAGGGTGGGTGATGTTTAGGGAAATGAAATCAGACATTTGAGAACCTTTCAGAATATCAAGTTAGGAGAGGGGTTTGCAGAAAAGCTGGTATATGAAAGAAAATAGTGATGGATAACCAGAGATAAAATGAAGTAAAGAGTTTGAAAGGGTGGCTCAAGAAATGGTTCTAGAAATCCTGACTTGTAGTGTGTGTAATAATTTGTACCCTCAGTGAGTTATTTACTCTCTCAGAATTTTTTTTTTTTTTTTTTTGAGACAGAGCCTCAAGCTGTCACCCTGGATAGAGTGCTATGGCATCACAGCTCACAGCAACCTCCACTTTCCAGGCTCAAGCGATTCTCCTGCCTCCACCTCCCAAGTAGCTTTGACTACAGGCACCCGCCACAATGCCCAGCCGTTTTTGGTTGCAGCCGTCATTGTTGTTTGGCGGGCCCGGGCTGGATTTGAACCCACCAGCTCAGGTGTACGTGGCTGGCACCTCAGCCCATTGAGCCACAGGCACTGAGCCACTCTCTCAGAATTTTATTGCCCTATTTGTAAAATGGGAATGCTAAAATCAATTGTTTCACAGATATGGAGGGTTAAATAAGATGACAAGGTGAAAAAATATTAAAATACACAGAAGTAGGGTGGCACCTGCGGCTCAAAGGAGTAGGGCGCCAGCCTCAAATACTGGAGGTGGTGGGTTCAAACCTGGCCCCAGCTAAAAACTGCAAAAAAACCCAAAAAACAAAAAACAAAAAATACACAGAAGCACTAAGTGCTTTGCCCAGAAGGCTCACATGTTCCATATCTCATCGGAAGGTAAAGAGGAGCCGACACAGGCCTCTGCTGTCCAGCCTCTAACATCCTTCCACCCAAATCCCTCCCTTGGAAACCACTCTAAGATATCACCTAACCCCCTCAAGATTAATGCACATCACAAAGTCCCAAATCACCAGATGCTGGCATGGATATGAGAGAAGGGAACACTTCTACACTGCTGGTGGGTTTGCAAACTAATACAACCATTTTGGAGAGGAGTATGGAGGATGCTCAAAGATCTAAGAGTGGACCTTCCATTTGATCTTGCAATCCCATTACTAGGTATCTACCCAAAAGAACAGAAATCATTTTGCTGCAAAGACATTTGCACCAGAATATTTATTGCAGCTCAATTCATAATGGCCAAGTGGTGGAAGCAACCTACAGATCAACAAACTGTAGTATATGTATACCATGGAATACCATTCAGCCATTAAAAAAGACGGAGGCTTTACATCTTTTAAATTTACCTGAATGGAGTTGAAATGCATCCTTCTTAGTAAAGTATCACAAGTATGGACAAATAAATATCCTAGGTACTCCGTACTAATATGAAACCAGTATATAAACAATTACATGCTCATATGAACAATAAAACACAAAATACACTCTAGTATAGGGAGAGGGACATGGGAAAGAGAGGGGTAAGGATAATTAGCAGAAGGGGGCAGGGCACGAGGCGGGATCTCACCTAATGTGCACATTGTGAGGGGTACAACATGTCCCCCTGGGTGAGGACATGGAAATTTACCCTGGAAGTGAGAACAATGTAACCTAAAAATTGTACCCTTGTATTAATTTGAAAAAAAAGAACAATACACACACAAAGACTGCTTTTCTCCAATTAAATGAAAATGATGAAAATGATGTAAATAATTTGAAATCTGCTAAAAATATTGAGATGACATTGCTAGAGCTTGGAGTTTAGGCCACTGATTGGCCAGTGAACTCGCAAAAGTGGATAGAGTGCTACATGAGAGGCAAGTTTTTCACTAACACCACAAGGGTCTCTGGCCCAATGAGTGGGGTTTGACAGTAATTCTTGCTACAAGTATAATGAAAAAAAATATTTGAGACCAAATTAAAGACTTTGGTCAAAAGACTTTTTTCAAACCAAAATGAAAAAAAAAAATAAAAATTTTCATATTGTTCAAAAAAATCCCTCCTTTGGAGGAATAACAGGGGGTCTTTTTTACTCTCTATGAACAGTGTGACCCCAGGACCCTTCCTCTACCACTGTTTCTTCTTTTCTCAGCCTAAGATCGCTTCTCTGTGTACTTTCTAAGGGGCTGGAGGAGCATGAGATGGAACAGGATGGGAGGGAGGGGCCAGGCCACTCCACTCAGGGTGGGGAAACACATGACATTCTGTGCCACCCTCCAATCTACTCCTTTCCCTATCTTTCTTCCATCCTCCCACCTCAGTTTTTATTTTATTTCACTTTTTTCTGCTCTTTTCACAGATAAAAAATGTCTAGAAACAAACAAACAAACTATATATATATATATACATATATATAAAGTACCATATGGATATTGGGAGTTATTAAATGCACAATTAACAGTATTTAATGTAGTATTTGACTTTGTGCCCAACACAATTTGGGAGAGGAACTTAGTTCAGTAAAGACTGAGCAACATTGATATAATCTGTTGTGTGTCTTATTTTTATTCATTCAGGGCATAATTTGCACTATGACCATCAGGTAATATGGGACACTTAGATAAACATATGCCCTGTTCTGAATATTTATTTCTAAGGTTTAGTCTGTTTTGTCATGTATATATTTATCTTTGTGTGAATATATAATTGTTCTCCTGGCTATGTGTGTGTGTATGTGTGTGCAAGTGTGTGCATGTGTGTGTGTGTTATAGGTGAGCCACATTTGTATCTTCCATTCTCTGGATATGGATCTATGAACTAACTGATTGCCTTTCTTTCATTGGAGAAAAAAAGTTTCAAAAAATCCACTTTTTTCAAAGGTAATAAAATTTTAGTTCTTTTTTGTTTTTTGAGACAGAGCCTCAAGAATGCCGTGGCATCACAGCTCATAGCAACCTCTAATTCCTGGGCTCAAGCGAGTCTCCTGCCTCTGCCTCCCAAGTAACTGGGACTACAGGCGCCCACCACAATGCCTGGCCATTTTTTTGGTTGCAGGCATCATTGTTGTTTGGCGGGCCCAGGCTGGATTCAAACCTGCCAGCTCAGGTGTACGTGGCTGGCGCTTTAGCCCGTTGAGCCACAGATGCCGAGTGGAAAATTTTAGTTCTTAAAGCAAAGAAAACTAGAAAAAGTTACACAGTCTTTCAAATGTGAGATATATGTTCTTATAGCACATAAAGCATATATATGTCTATTTCAATAGTTGGAGCGTGGGTCTTAAACTCATGAAAAGCATTGAGCCAGGTAATCTCTCTCTCTCTCTTTTT
>CAUYON010088338.1:0-38347 GCA_963573935.1 Arctocebus calabarensis
TTGGAGGTTGCTGTGAGCTGTGATGCCACAGCACTCTACCCAGGGGTAGCTTGAGGCTCTGACTCAAAAAAAAAAAAAAAAAATCCAAATGAGCTGCATTTTTATTGTCCCCAAAGCAAATAGCATATAAATGCAGTTTTGAAGTGATGTTTTAATATTTTTTTCTTTCAAACTTAGATGTCAGGGGTAATAAATGAATCATTTATTTGACGCATATAATACTTTTGAAAAAAAATCAGTGTGTAAGCCCCTATTTTTCCCCCTAAGGGAAAAAAGCAACAGCATATTGAGAAGCATTTCATCATCTGAAGTTGATACAACAATGCTGACAAGCAGCACAGATAACTACTTTGTTCTGTCATGCTGTGTCACATTGTAGGAAACACAAAGCACTACGTGACCTTTACAGGAACAGACAAAAGCAGCTTGCAGGGTGGTGTTTACAATGGGTCTTTTTGAATTTTTGAAGGTCCTGTCTTTTGCCAATTATGGCCAGTTACATCTTGAAGACTCTCAAGCATGATGAGAAAAGAATGATGATGCATTAAACAAGTTTAAGAACAAGGGGAAGTAATAGGAAAAAAATTCACTCTTGATGGAAAACTAGCTGTTAGGCACCTACGTGTATGTAGACTCCTGTGTTCATACAAATCATCCAGCCCCAAAACTGGCCTAGAAGGATACATATTGGCCCTTTTTTGGCCTTTGACATATAAAGAATACTCCCTACTTTGTTTTTTTACCCTTTTTTCTAGGATTTTAATTAAAATCTCTCAATTAAAAGTTAAAATGTATTTCCCTAACCATCTAAACTTTTCCCTTCAAATCACCCAGTGATAATGACCTCTTCTCCTACCAGCAAACACAGATATAAGTAAAAATGGTAAATTGAAGACAATTACTGACTAATTTCATGCTCTTCCCTTACTGAGCAGAAATCACTACTGCAACTACCCTGAATTGTTGTCCCATCAAACTTCAGCATAACGCAGAGTCCTCAGGGATGAGGATGTGGTCTGTGTAAGCTGGGCTTTCATTGGCCATGTCTTCTGCTAGGGTGAATTTCTTAATGCAAAGGAATAACCAACAGACAATGATTTTCAATTCTCTAGGTATTTTTAAAGTACACTTATAACTAATTTGCACTGTTGAAAATATATATTTTCTTTTTTTATACATATACTTGTGTTCACTAGGTTTCCACGTTTTGCCTTCACAGAATTAAAAAGGCTTAAAATTTAATAACAATAGCAATGTTTAAGATATGGACTAGAAACAAAAACCTCGAAAAGCATGAATGAAGATAAATAAATAAAAGAAACCAGACGATTACTACATGGAAATATTAAGCAATATTAATGATAATAATGCAAAGAAAGTAACATTCACATTGTCAAATAAGAGTTTGTCCATTATAGAATGCTTTAACTCTGAGGCTCAGTATGAAGTCATCAGTAAACTTTTACAGTCATCACTAAAAAGTAATACAGAAAGATATACTGAAAAAAGCTTTAGAAGTGATACAAAAGAATAATAATTTTTTTCATTAATCTCTAAAAAGGAATAAAAAAGTAAATAAGGGAATTATGAGACAAATAGAAAATAACAAAAGGAAAAGACTCTATCAGACCACTTCAACATGCATTAAATATAAGTGAACCTGACTTCCTAACAAAATTATGGATACACAAGTCTGAATAAAACCTATGGAATGGAATCTCTTTCTGTGGCTGATGCTAAGAAGCTAAATTCTAACAAATGTATTAGATGATTTCTTAGTCACAATAAACTTGGATCATGATTTGCTAATGCCTTCTGGCTGCCTTATAGCATGACCCTCTTCCCAAACCAATTGAATGGAAATTAAAGTAAGAACCAATGAACTTGATACCTAAATTCAAGTAAAGTACATGCCAATGGTAGTCAGATATGGTTGTATTTGAATTAAAAACACTGAAATAAAGTTATGGTTGGTTGTATTATGGATTTTTTTCAATTACAATTAAAATAATAGTAACGTTGACTTATTTTTAGAAAAGTTCTTAAAAACATTTATTCCAGGATAATTCTATTTAACAAATTGACAGCTGTTTGTTCCTTACACTTCAAGAAAGGAAGTGAATATTAAACATCAAGTAAAAATATAGTTAGGTTATGTATGTACAATTCCTTGTAAGTAGAAAAACGTTATAAAATCATGAGTATGGTTAAGTGAAACTGTCTTCCAAGGAGTCACTTATGTACCAGCACATCTTGTACCATACTGAGAATGGAAGTCTCCTTTATCTAAGCTATTTCTGAATTGCATTTGCAGTGATTAAAGTAATGTTACCTTCGGGGACAAAGACCAAGCTTGTCTGCTAGCAGTGAGTACCCAAAAGTCAATTTTTCTAGTGTAACATAGCCTACAGCACATGTTGCTGTCAGCTAGGAACTTTACGTCATGAACTGGAGGGCAAGAAGAATAAATGAAGGATGCTGATGCTTATCCTGATTGCTTTTGGCATAAGTAATAAAGTCTTCTGTTTCTGAATGAAGAGTCCCATACCGTCTATGGCACAGTACAAGGTTACATATTACCAGGTAACAAGGAAAAAAATAAAATCTAAGGCCAAAAACGGAGGCATTGCTCATTGTACCGCTTTTGGTTGCATTGTACTTAACAATATAGCATTTTTAATAAATCAAATGCTTGTGCCAATACTGTAGTAAGCAAGCCTCCTGGTGCCATTTTTCAGCAGCATGTGTTCACTTTGCATTTCTATGTCATGTTTTGGTAATTTTCACAATATTTCAAACTTTTTTGTTATTATTATATCTATTATGATGCTCTGCAATCCTTGCTCTTTGATGTTACTATTGTAATTGTTTGCAGGGCATTACAAACCATGCCCATATAAGACAGCAAACTTGCTCAATAAATGTTGTGTGCCAGCTTAATTTTACCGGATGAACAACGAAGAACTGGTACCAATCCTACTAAAACTGTTGTTCAAAAAAAAGGAGAAATCAGGGAGGAAGGAATCCTTCCTAACTTATTCTATGAAGCCAGTATTACCATGATCCCAAAATCAGGCTAGGATCCAACAGAAAAAGAAAACTACAGGCCAAAATTGCTGATGAACACAGATGGAATTATGCACCTATTTGAGGAAAATCCTCAACGAAAAGTCGGCAAACCACACATGGAAAAGATAATACACCACAGTCAAGTGGGTTTTACCGCATGGATGCAAGCATGGATCTACAAATGTGAATCAATAAATGTAATTCACCATGTAAACAAAATTAAAATAAAAAAACATAATCATCACAATACATACAGAAAAAGCATTTGGAAAAAGTAGGCATTCTCTCATGATAAAAAATCCTTAACAAACTAGGCCTAGAAGGAACATAATTAAAGATAATAAAAGCCATAGATGAAAAACTCACAGTCAACAGCAGAATGAATGGGGAAAAGTTGAAAGCATTTTCCCATTTTCCCTAAGAAATGCACATTATTACTGCTCCTATTTTTTTTTTTTTGAGACAGAGTCTGACTCCGTTGCCCAAGCTAGAGTGCTATGGAGTCAGCCTAGCTCACAGCAACCTCAAATGCCTGGCTTCAGAAAATTGTCTTGCCTCAGCCTCCCTAGTAGCTGGGACTATAGGTGTCAGACATAAAACCCAGCTAATTTTTTATATATTTTATATTCTTTTGGAAAGCCTGTGCCTTGCTCTTGCTCTTGCTCAGGCTGGGCCCAAACTCCTGAGCTGAAGGGACCTACCCCCCTGCCTCAGCCTCCCTGAGTGCTAGGATGACAGATTGAACCCCCAGGCCCTACTGCCACTCCCTTTTAATGAACTGTTGGGCGTCCTAGCCACACAATTAGGCAAGAGATAGAAATAAAGGGCATCCAAATTGGAAAAAGGAAGTTAAATTATCTCTGTTTGATAGTAATATGATCTTTAAAAACTCTACAGACTCTTCCAAAAGACTCCTAAATTTGATAAAATTCAGTAAAGTCTCAGGTTAGAAAGTAAATGTACATAAATCAGTACTTTTGCTAAACACCAATAATGTCCAAGTTTAAAAACAAATCAAGAATGCAATCATCTTTACATATGTACCCCCCCCAAAAAAATAATAATTATGAATATACTTCTCTAACAAGGTGAAGGACCTCTGCAAGGAAAACTACAAAATACCAATGAAACCATTCCTAGAAGCACAAGTAGAAATTCCTAGACTCTACATCCCACGTTCATGGATTGGAAGAATTACCACTGTTAAAATGATCATACTGCCCAAAACAACCTGCAGATTCAATATAATTCCTATGAAAACACCAATAACATTTTTCACTGATTAGAAACAACAATCCTAAAATTCATATGGAGCCAAAAAACACCTG
This sequence comes from Arctocebus calabarensis, assembly GCA_963573935.1. Taxonomy (NCBI): domain Eukaryota; kingdom Metazoa; phylum Chordata; class Mammalia; order Primates; family Lorisidae; genus Arctocebus; species Arctocebus calabarensis. Next base: position 4,398 of record CAUYON010088338.1, read on the forward strand.
AATAGCCAAAGAATCCTAAGCACAAAGCACAAAGCTAGAATCACTACATTAACTGATTTCAAATCATACTGTAAGGATATAGTAAAGAGGACATGGTACTGGTTTAATTGTAAACACATAGATCAATCTAACAGAATAGAGAACCCAGAAATAAAGCCACTTGCCCACAACCAACTGGTTTTTGACAAAGTAGACAAAAACATATACTAGGGAAAGGATATCCTATTCAACAACTGGTGCTTAGAAAATTGGGGAGTCATATGCAGAAGAATAAAACTGGACCCATATCTTTCAGCCCACATACAAAAATTACTTCAGGATGGATTAAGAAGACCTAAAATGATAAGACCCAAAACGATAAAAGTTAGAGAAGAAAACCTAGGAAAACTATTCTGGACATTTACTTAGGCAAAGAATTTATCACTAAGAACCAGTTCCAAAAGCAAATGTGACAAAAATAAAAATAAAGAAATGGAAGTTAATAAAATGAAAAAGCTTCTGAAGAAGGAAAGAAATAATCTAAAGAGTAAAGATACAACTTAAAGAGTGGGAAAAAATATTTTCAGACAAAGGCTCTGAAAAGGACTAATACCCAGAAGCTACCAGGAACTCAAACAATTAAACAAGAACAAATAACCCCATAAAAAGTGGGCAAACAGCACAGAGATTTTTCAAAGAGACATACAAATAGCCAACAAACATATGCAATGCTCAACATCACACATTATCAGAGAAATGAAAATTAAACCACAATGAGATACCATCTTACACCAGTGAGCACGGCTGTTATCAGAAAGTCAAACAAAAACAATAGTTGTTGGCAAGGATATGGGGGAAAGGGAATGCTTACACACTGTTGGTGAGCATGCAAATTAGTACAACCTCTAGGGAAAGCACTGTAGGTATTCCTCAAAGAACTAAAAATGAAACTCCATTCAATCTAGCAAACCCACTACTGGGTATCTGCCTGAAGAAAAAGCAATCATTCTGCCAAAACATACCTGCACTCACATGTTTATAACAGCACTAGGCACAATAGCAAAGACACCCTATGTGTCCATCAGTGGATGCTTGGATAAAAAAAAAATGTAGCATGTGTATACAAATATGTTGTACACACACATGTTATATATATAAAATACTATTTGATCATAGAAAAGAATGAAATCATGTATCTTTGCCAACATGGATGAAACTGGAGGGCATTATTTTAAGTGAAATAACTCAGAAACAGAAAGTCAACTCCCACACGTTCTTACTTGTAAGTGGAAGCTAAAATAACGTGCACACATAGACACAGAGAATAACAAGAGACTCTCAAGGATCGAAGGGAAGAGGAGACCAGAATGACAACTCACTTCATAGTTACAATGAACGCGATTGGAACGATGGCTACACGGAAAGCCTAGACTTCACCACTACACGATATGTCTACACAACAGAACTTCACTTATACCTCCTAAAGCTATAAAAATAAAACTCTGTACTCTGCTGAGAAAATGAAAATAAAGAATATTGGTGATTTATGAGAGCAAGTCCAAATATCAACATTCACAGGAATTTGGCAAAAAGTTAATTCCAACATTGAGGGGTTCAAGACTTCTGTGGAGGAAGTAGCTTCAGATATGTGGAAACAGAAAGAAAACTAAATTGGAAGTGAAGCCCAAAGATGGGACTGAATTTTTGCAATCTCACAATAAACCCCAAACATATGAGGAGCTGCTTCTATAGTTGAGCAAAGAAAAGTACTTTCTTAGAATGGAATCTACTCCTAGTGGAGATGCTATGAACATTATTGAAATGGTGACAAAGGATTTAGAATATTACATAAACTTAGTTGGAAAAGCAAAGCGGGTTGTTGAAGACTGACCCAAATTTTGAAAAAAGTTCTACTGTGGGAAAAATGCTACCAAACTGCACTGGATGCTACAGAGAAATGAGTCATGAAGAGAAAAGCTAACTGATATGGCGAACTTGTCTTATATTAATAAATGTCCACAATCACCCAGCCTTCAGCTACAAACCCTGATCACCCTGCAACCATCAATATTGAATCAAGACTTTTTACCACCTTATAACTCTATGAAAGTTTAGGTGATCATGAGCCCTCTAATAAAGTATTCTTCAGTTAAGGTAGGCACATTGTGATTTTATAGACATAATACTACTGAATACTTAACAGGCTAGAGTATAGAATAAACATAACTTTTATATGCACTTGGCATCCAAAAAAATTATTGATTGCCCTACTGCAATTTTTGCTTTGTTGTGGTGGTCTATAACTGAACCAGCATATTTCCAAGATATCCCTACGTATTATTATTAGACAGAAGTCAAGCTGGATTAACTTCAATGCCAGAAAACTGACACAAAACTAATAAGCACAAATTACTTATGAGCTTATGTGCTGTGCTATAATTTAGGGGTCACTCTTTATTACGCTATAGGCAATTTTTTAATTTTTGATTTCTTGGCCAAATTTCTAAAAAAGAAGCAAAACTCATATGAAAGGTATAAAGTTCTTTATATACTTAATAAATAAAAACTTTAATAGTATGAAAGCCAAAATTCTAATAAAGATTCCAAGGCCACCTTAAATTTAATATCTCAAATGGTATATGGAACGCAAGAGGATCTAAATACATATATGATCAGGGTATAAATAGCAATAGTGGGTAATTATCCTAATTTCAGTATTCTAGAACATTTTCTTTGGTAGTATTTCTAAAAGACTCTTAATATTCACAATAGCAATTATGCAATCTTCCTTCAAGCCTTTCTCTCTGGAGCTTTAAAAAATTAGTATATTTTTGACATCTTTCCAGCATTGCTTTCATTACATCTCTAAATTTCTTTGTCATCATATTCAGCCACTTCTAATAATCTACTTGTGTACTTTGAGTCTGCCAAAAACCTCTAAAAAAACTGTAAGGCTTTGAATGAATGTGATAATTTTTTATTTTCTAATGTCCTTAGGCCTTGCATCATTTCTTATAATACCTTTTGACATATTCTAAACGTTTATTTCACTTTTCTTAAAGTTTCTCTTTCCAGAATATTCCTCTAGAAGTAGAAGCTGGGAGCATGAAGTTCTTTTTTTATAATATTTGCCAATCCATTTGGAAATGTTGCTGTATGGGTAATTAAAACCTCTATTACCCAAGAATGATAAGTCCAAAGCAAACAATTCAAAATTTAGCAAGTCTTCAAGGGAAAATATACGGGTATAAGTGGTGTTTAGAAGTTTACTAAACCATTTTAAGGTACAATTTCACTTTTATTGTGACTCTTGCATCCATTTGGTATGTGTTTTTACAAGATTACCTTCTTACATAAATGTAAGGCCTTATCTAATACTGAGGCCTTAATTAATAGCACTGGGGTCAAATTCTATTAATGTTATTACTAAACAACCATCAAATTTCCTCAGTATGGCATTACAAGAGATTAATAATTTTAACACATTTATTTCATTTTATATAAAATTATTACATGGTATTCTGTGAGTCTTCATCATGAATTATTACTATTAGAATTACCTGCAAATAATTTACATTAAATAAGTTTATATTCCATATGAGTAGTGAAGAATATCAAAATGTGATGATCTATACCTAGCTTTGGAATCAGACAAACATAAATTTAAATTCTGCCCCTGCAGACGGTTGTTCGGTGTTTGGATCCAAATGAAATCTTGTGAATAAGCATCTGTCACAGATCTTGGAGTAGTATGTGCCATAGCAACAGCAATGAAAGCAGCTGCTTCACTAATACTACTCACTGATTATAAACTATTAGGTGTGTGTGGTTTCTACGTCCTAAATTATGCTATGTGAGTTTCATTTTCACTAGTGCTTACCTAATTATCATGAAACAGTTCCTTACATTTGGAGTCTTCAGGCTACTTTCAATGCTTAACAGTTAACAATGAAATATCCTTAGAGTGAAGGGAACATTTTTGCACTACTGGTGGGATTGCAAACTAATACAACCTCCATGGGAAGAAGTACGGACAATTCTCAAAGAACTAAAACCTTCCCTTTGATCCTACAGTCCCATAATGAGGTATATACCTAGAAGAACAAACAGCATTTTATCACAGGAAACTTGCACCAAAATGTTTATTTCAAATCAGTTCACAATTGCCAAGACATGGAAGCAACCCAAGAGCCCATCAACCCATGAATCGATTGACAAACTATGATATACTTATACCACAGAATCGATTGACAAACTATGGTATACTTACACCACGGAATACTATTCAGCCATAAGAAAAGAAGGAGAGTGCGTATCTTTTGCATTTACCTGGATGGAGTTGAAACACATTCTTCTTAGTAAAGTATCTCAAGAATGGCAGGGGAAGTATCCAATGTACTCCATACTAATGTGAAACCAATATATTAACAACTACACGTCTACACGAAAGAAAAAGACGAATATAGTGTAGTAGTGGGGAAGAGCGAGAAAGAAGAGGGGAAGGAGGAGAGAGGAGGGCGACCTAATGTGCACAATGTGAGGTGTTCGGCATGCCCCTGGGTGAAGGGCTCGACTACAACTTGACTACAACTTGAACTGTACCTCTGAATCAAAAGCAGTGTTATCTAAACATGTGTATCCTCACATTAATCTGAAATAAAGAAAAACTTTATGAAAAAAGAACTATGAAATATTATGCAGCTATTAAAAAATAAAGAACTAAGTCATTAAAAGAAAGAAAAAAAAAGGAATAGCCCTAGATTTTGTTATAAAATATCAGCATGGGCAAGTGCCTATCAATTAAAAACATTTTAAACCTGAAAAGATCTCCCACAACTATTTCAGTTCACTTTGTAGTCAAATGTATATACTTACAGATATAGTTACTTACGGAGCACTTAAATACCAGATATAATGTGAAAAGATAATTATTTAGCTATGGGTAAGATGATTATATAATTGCTTTTATCTAATGGATTAATTCAACAATAAATGTGGGTAATTTCCAATATGAATATTGTGCAATATAAATAAAATTATAGCTTCCATAAGTCTACGTAGATATATAAACTGTGAACATAATAAACCGGCTTGACAGGCTATGGAAAAAAGGGAAAAATTCTGTAACTCAAGCATTTTAAAACTTTTGCAGAATAAAATCTTACTGACCTTGCTGCCTCACATTTCACTATCCTGTTTTAAACAAGATTTCCTTAAAGAGTTTTCCATAATCCAATGATACTATTTTAGAAGACATTACACATTTTATAGGAGAATTTGTAAGGACGTCCAAGCTGTAGTTGAGTCCTTCCCCGGGAAGTGTACCACATACCCCTACATTGTACTCATTAGGTGGGAACTTACTGAATCCCCCTCCCCTGCCCTCTTAAATTTATGTTTTTCTCTCACATGGGCCTGTAGTTGCTGATCTACTACTTTCAACATAGTATTGAGTACATGAGATGCTTGCTTTTCCATCTTGTAAACAATATAACCCAATCATATATGTCCTTTTATTAATCAGAAATAGTATAAAACATACTTTGTATGCCTTTTACATGACAGTACATGTACTCAATAAAAATATACAACCATTATATAGTCATAACAATTAAAAATTTTAAAAAAATTATACAGGAGAACAATTAAACATTAAATAAAACTATATATGATAGAACAAAATGAATTATGAGGCTCTGAAAGCCAGTAACTGATAGGAGACCACATAATTGCCAATGGATAGAATTACATGGCACTTCACAGTCTGTACCTTATACCTACCTGATTGAAAAGCCTAAAATCATGTCAATCTTCAAAATTTTAAGGGAAACATTTGTTTACGTGGCATAATACTTCATTTATACTCCACCAATAAAATATCTATCTGGAACAGAGTAATAGTCATTTTGTAGTTCCAATGTTCCTAAGAAATAGAAAATTGAAGAAAAATTATGTTCCAAGTACATATGGAATCAACAGGAGATAGGAGTGTCAAACAACATCATTATTTTAATGACTGATTTATAGACAATAGAAACATAATAAGAAAATACTTAGAAGAAAAATATACAATAACATATTAAATAATAGGTTAGTTTCTTGTATATGGCAGGACCACAAAAACTAAATAGATAGTAAAGAGACAAAGTTAATATTTTTCTGTAAACTATCAAAATCTGAGTACAAAGAAAAGGAAAGCTAAAATGCATTTGAATATGTGTGCACATGGCTCAGAGCTTTGATTCCACACTGAACACAAGTTTCTTTCAAGGTGAGAGTATTAACTGAAGCAAAAAACATTTTCATTATTAATTCATAACTACTCAGTGCTGATAAATATTAGATATGTTCTCAGTTCAATAAATTATTGAATTTGGCATGAAAGAAGATTAAAGGTTGTTAAAAATGTTTAATCCTCACCTAACTGGTTTATAGTCCACAAGCTAACTGAATACTCCTCACATAATTAGAGGGGAAAAGGAAATAATTTGGGGGGAATAGGGAAAAAGAAACTCTTTTATGTTTCCTTCTGGATGTTAAATTTTAAAAAGATATTCTAAACCAAGGAAATATTAACACATATGTCTTAAAAGATTCTCGGAATTAATTTATCATATATAACAATAATATAAAATAGCTTAGAATTTAATGTAATTTAAAAGAACAAATTATAGTGACATAATTCTTTTAAAAAACTGCCAGGAAATAACATTTATATTTTATTTATCTCTATATGAAGATTAAAAATTAAAGAGCTTCACTAGCAAAGTGAAGTAGTATTCACTAGTATACTAGTATTCAAAGTATTCATTGATATTACACTCACTTAAGAACATCTAAATTTTTATTTATTGTTTGTTGTTTTTTGGGGGCCAGGGCTGGGTTTGAACCCACCACCTCCGGTATATGGGGCCGGTGCCTTATTCCTTTGAGCCATAGACGCCGCCCAAGACAATCTAAATTTTAAAACATTAAAATTTTTTTTTCAGACAGAGTCTTACTTTGTCACCCTTGAGAGAGTGCAGTGGCATCTCACAGCAACCTCAAACTCTTGGGCTCACGCAATTCTCTTTCCTCAGCCTCCCAAGTAGCTGCGACTACAGGCGTCCCCCACAATGCCCAACTATTTTTTTAGAGATGAGATCTCACTCTGTCTCAGGATGGTCTCAAACTCATGAGTTCAGAGGATCCACCCATCTCAGCCTCCCAGAATGCTAGGATTACAGGCATGAGCCACTGTGGCCAGCCTTAAAAATAATGTAAAAGAAATAAATTTTTAAGTGGCTGGTAGTACAGTATATTTGCATAAAATATAAAAGATAAATTTTTAATCAAAAGAAAATTTTTCAAAATTTTTGACCCTGAAAAACTTTGTTCTAAGAAAATAATCACAAATATATGTAAATATTTGATTATAAATAAAGTTTTGCACAGCTTTTTAAACATAAGAGAGCAATTAAAAATGAAACAAAAAAACCCTAAAACACAAAAGCCAACATAAGGGAATTGAGTCAATTGCTTCAAATTAAGAAAAAATACATATACACTACCTAATATGTGGGTATAGATAAGAATTTGAAATGAAAATACATTTAGGGTATAAAATAAATGCAAAGCCTTGTTATGAAACAGAACAGAAAGTATGATACCATTTTTTAAAAATTACTACGTAGACACACATGCAAACACACGACGTCAGAGTCACACCAAGAAGCTATTTCCAACGTGGAAAATGTATTTGCTACGAAGTGTAGGCACCAGTTATGTGTAACTAAGTGGAGGGATTACAAATGTCTTTTCCTCATTTCTGCATACATTTCATGTATATAGTTCCTAATTTTCTCAAATTTATTATTTTAATTAATAATATAAAAGGTACAAAGTGAATGCAGCGATATTGCCTTATCTTAATCTATTCCTCCTCCATGTGTACAGACTCACTAAAGGAGCAAAAGAAAAGGGTCAGACGACACGGGTTCCAGTCTCTGCCAGGAACCGGCAAACTATTCTTAGTCACATAACTTCTCTGAGTCTTCAATTTGTTTTCTATAAATTAAATAAGTAGAAAGGATGATCATTTTAAGAACTCTTCCAACAAATAACCCCATGTCTCATTTTATTAGGAACAGAGAATCTGCAGCCTCATCAGAGTGGGTAGAATTCGTATGTTTTTAAAATTACTCAGACATTATGGATGCTTGAAATATTGTTGCCGATGTTCTTGTATAAATGGCAAATATATGCGATCCTATAGTTTTGACTCCCTCTATAGACTGACATAATCTAATCACAGAGCCAGGGATAAATGTTCTTGGCGTTTGTACATCGGGCTGTGTGACCTCACTGCTGTGCAAAACTTGTTGTGTGTTGGACAAATGAATGGCCCGTCAGAATGTGTCAATGCGAGCAAGGTACTGAGTCCCACCGAAGTGTGCCTTCTGCCCAGCTTACACAATCTGATTGTGAGAGAAGCCTAAGTGAAGGTTTGAATTTCAAGCCACTGGTCACTGCAGACACTTTCCACATTCTCTGCACAACATCTCATGAGAGTTCTGGAATAAAGTTTGTGAATCACAGTTGACAAATATGTTTAAGTTTTCTTAGAGGAACAATTTAAAGGCCTTAACTTTATCTTGTTCTGTATCACTTGGATTACTTTCCTTTTGATATCAAACATGTCCATGTTTCCAATGATTGGCATGTGTGAGGGAGAGCAGAGGGCATTGTGAAAATGATATCACCTTATTTTGAATTAAAGATGTGTGTAAACACACATGGCTGTCTTTGTCCCAAAACTGTATTTGTAAAGACTGACATTATGGGCAAGCAGTAACAAATTTTCAGTACGATATTTGGCTAATTGATGAAAGATTAACAGAAAAAATATATAGAATCCAGAAAAATGAAAAAGATGGTTTACTACCTCCCTTTTATTAATAACTACGCTACTGGTCAGAATTTGCAATGTGTTGAGTGGTAAATTCAATGTAGTAAAAATAGTCAGTGTACAGTCGCCCCTGTTAGCATGAGCGTGACCACGATCCAACATCGGCTGGTTCTTTTATTCTCTTCTTTCTTCTTCTCCCTCCAGCCACAGAAATGAAGCTCAGTGATTTCTGCACAGATACAAGGAATGTGGTTGTTGCTGCTGCTTGCAGTACTATATATTACATGTCAATAATACAGTGATTTTTAAATGAAAAGACTTATATAGCATTATCTCACTTACTGAGGTATTTGAAAGGAATGCATGGTATGTTATTTATTTATACAGAAATCTGCCAACTGAGAGGCATCATTTTGCAATGAAGGGCCTAACAGTGACAAAATGAGCAACCTTGTTATAAGAACTAAAATGCCATTCGTTGTATAAAAGAAAACATCACACAATTCTGCACAGTGGAGCTTCGTTGATTTTCAACCTATAAAAAATGTTATTCTAATATAGACACAACTTAGAAAAAACATTTCAAAAGGCATTATTAATGGGGGTATCACTATTCTCAACTAGGAAATACATCTTTGATTCTTAGTATCTAGTAAAAATATCATGGGCCTACTTAATGTGACCAAAATCCAGTCTAAAACACCAATTACTTAATTGACAAGGAACTGATTTTATAGAAAAGCACATGTTAGCTTGCAGTTCTAAAGGGACAGAGCGAGTCTGTGCATAGAAAAATAATCTTATAAACATAATTATAATCATAGTCTCATATTTCATAGATATGAGAGCAATTGATTCATCCCTCATAATGCCCTCATTGAAAATTAAATTTAAGAATGAATGCTATTTCTCAGTTACAAGTTACATAATTTGATCTCAGAATTTCCCAAGATCCATGAAAAAATCTTGGGCGTCCTGTCCAATAAACTGGACGTTTAATGGCATCAGGGTTATTAAATATACTTCAACGTTTGCATACTTATAAAAACTTATGCAACGGAGCATAACCAAACGTGCAAAGTCGCTGAGAGATTTTCCACGATGCATGAAACCACGAAGAATCAAAATATTTGTATAAAAAACCCATTTATGGTATTAGAAGGCCCTGCTAGGAACAATTTTGATCTTTCTCTAACAAAGAAAACCTTTGGCAATCTACTTATGCTTCATAATTTCCAAATAGTTTAGAAAATAGAGAACCCAAGTCGTTATATGTACTTGTTCAGAGATGAAAAAGAGGAAGAGGAAGGAGAGTGACAAATGGAATAAACACCACACTGAGGTAGGATCTGCTAGCACAGCCTCGGTCCCACAGCAAGTGAGTCCGAGGAGGACTAGGGGTCAATGTGTGGTCCTAGGACAGGAATAGCCGCGTGTCAGGCATTACTCCTGGAGAAGATTTCTTTAACAAGGTCTGGGACTACTCCAAACAGGGATCATAGTCAGATAGGACAGCTGTTCTATGATCTTCCCCGGAAAAAAAAAATAAAAAAGTCCTCTGTGACCGCTGCAGCTCTGCGGGTAGTCAAAGCCATAGGCAATGGCATTCCTAATCAACTTCTCTAACTGGGAGGAATGAACAACTTCTAAAACCTGAACTGCTTTCCATAACTCCTTCCTTCTAGGTGCAAACAAATCCAGAGAAGTTTACTAGCCTTCTTCTTAGAAACATAAGATACATCATTCATGTCTGATTTTTTTAAGTGTAACAAATTTTATTTCATTGGGATAAATGAAAAATCTTATCACTATTAAAAAAGAAATGTGATTTAATCTATGAGTTATAGGTTTATGTTATATACCGGTAAATATACTAAAATTTCATCAGATAATGTATACAACTTCTCAGCTCCCTTTTTTGCAAAAATTCAAAATCATCATGCTCTTTTTCAAGAACATATTGATGCCAATGGTAGTACGGATAATATTAAAGCTACTGCATGAAATGGTCAAAGGTAAATAAAAGGGCTGTTAGAAATTGGCCTCACTAAAATCTGAGGAAAATCCATAATTTACTTTAGAGATCAATCATTTTCCATATTTAGCTCCAGTGATTTCAAGCAGACATTTCCACAGACAATTCACTTTTGCATATTTGCAAAAGCTAAATAAAGGTACAAAAATCAAATTCTAGAAGAATATTTATGTGATTTTAGGGGTGTTATAAGCAGCAAATTCCTCTGACAAATGAAACTCTGAATATGACGTTTTCTGTTGAGGGTACCAGACCTCTTCAAACTAATGACAATTAAAACTAAATTCAGTCAGCCACAGCACAGAGACCTTTCTCTTTTGTCTTTCAAATTTGAATGTTAGATAGCACCACAGCAACCTTACACAACTGAAACTCTGTCTTAGTTTTCCATGTTGTGAAGGATATGCCCAAACTACTGTCAAATGTTTACCAGAATCCTTTCCTGATAGGAAACAAAAATTAAAACTCCAAAATGCTACACAGAAATTAGAATACATATTGAATCTTACCAAAGGACACAATTAGAATCATGGCAAACTTCTTTAAATGTAACAATAGAAAATAAGAAAACTGTTTTGATATTAGATGGTATGGGCTGGAGCAGGGCATGAATTCATAAACACTCGAAGCCCTAACAAATACTGTAGTACTTTAAAGTTACAATAACATGTTTTAAATTAAGAAGTAAATGTTGGTAACAAAACTGATAGAGATTGCCTTTGCTAATGATGTAGTAACCGACCCGGCAAGAAGACCCCTAAAGACCCCTAATTGTTTCAGCCTGAGTCCCCATCTGTCTCAAACCCCCCTTTTTGGTTTAATTCTGAGAACAGGTTTCTAACAAGGAAGTTCTCTGAGTTCCCTGACTCCCTAGCAATGTCTAAACACAATGATGAGAAACTTACCTCAACAATGGTAGCCAGCTAAACAGTGGTAAAAACTCACTCAAGCAGAGATTCCCAGGAAACTGAGTTTCCCAGGTACTGGGCTTTCCAAGTTGTCCCCACGGTTACTGAGTTACCCCCCTGAGCCGTCACGCAGCTACCCCCTGAGTCAACTACCTGACTGTGACTCTGCCTTGTAACCCACCATGTTTTGCTTTTGTACATGCTTGCTTTGCTACATCAGCACAAAAAGGGTATAAAAAGGCTGTCTGCATTTCTCTTAGGCAATCTTTCTGGGGCAGCCTTTTGGGGGCAGCGGTCTGTCTGTGCAGATGTAACCACTTGATTTGGCCGTTTGCCTTTTGGAGCAGTGGTCCATCTGTACAGATGTAATAAATGACCATCTGATTTGTGCCGTCTGCCTTTTTGCAGCGGGCCCCCCTGCACAGGAGTAAATAAAATCACCTCTGATTTGTACTCAAAGTGGGGGCCCGTATTTTTATGCGTGGTCTCAGTTACAACGATGAAAAGACCTTTCCTAGATGGGTTTTTAAGCAGAATTTTTACTGGTGGTGAAAGATTAATAAGACTGCTTTGCAAGAGCAGAATGAGTAATTGGTTCCTGATTCATAAATGCGATTGGAACCACTCAAAGGTGGGGGACCAGAGAATCTAAAACACAAGCCAGCATGGCGTGAAACAAAGGAAAGAAAGACGAGCTGAACGTTGCATGGGCTCAATTCATACCCAGCAGTCTAGCGTGGGCTGTTCAATATCCCTGCTGTTCTCATAAACTCTCCTTATCATCTTCCTTTAAATTCATACCTAGAATGTAAATTACTCACCTTTCCATTACCTCACTACTGCCATCACAGACCAGAACTAATTGGAAACTACACCACCAAGTACCTGGTGAAGGGTTAGCACGGGACCAACTGTTGTCATTTATGGGATGCAATCATGGAGTCCAACTGACTCATAATCTCTTTATTTAAACTATACCAGGGAACCAAAATTAGAACTATCACATGATTGAGCAATCCCCCTACTAGATATTCATCCAAAGGAAAGGAAATCACTATGCCAAAGAGGTAACTGCACCCCATAATTATTGCAGTGGTATTACCAATAGCCAAGACACAGAATCAACAAGTGTCAATCAATAGATGAATGAGAGGAGAAAACGTGGTGTAAGTACACAATGGAATACTATTTAGCCATTAAAAAGAATGAATTCTCATCATTCAAGTCAACATAGATGTACCCCTAGAACACTATGTTAAATAAAATGTTACACGCAGAAAGATCTAGTCATATGCGGGAGATTAAAAAATACTACAGAGCTCATAGAAGTAGAGAGTAGATTTATGGTAATTAGGGGCTCGGAAGAGTAAGAAAGACAAGAATGGAAGGAGAGTTTGGTTAATGAATACAAAATTACAGCGAGGTAGAAGGAATAAGTCTCAAGTTCTACAGAACTATAGCATAAATATGACTAAATATACTAAAATTTACTTAAAGCTAGAAGAGAGGATTTTGAATGTCCACAATACAAGGAAGTAATTAAAGGTTTCATATGATAGACATATTAATTACCCTTATTTGATCCTTATACATTGTCTATGTGTATCTAAATGTCACTTATTATCTCATAATTATGTACCATTATTAGATGTCAACTAACAATAAAATAAAAGGAAAAAATAAGGATTATCCTAATTGGATAAATGAATTTTTAAATGTCTCTCTCTTGACATACAAAGTTAATGCTTTTGTCTCTTAAATTTATGTTCACCCACTCGCAAAGAAATGTCAAAACAGGCTCAGCACCCGTGGCACAGTGGTTACGGTACTGGCCACATTCTCCAAGGTTGGCAGGTTCAAACCTGGCCAGGGCCAGCTAAAATAACGACAACTGCAACAACAACAACAAATAGCCAAGCGCTGTGGTGGGCAACTGTAGTCCCAGCTACTTGGGAGGCTGAGGCAAAACAATTGCTTAAGTCCAAGAGTTTGAGGTTGCTGTGAGCTGTGATACCACAGCACTTTATTGAAGGCAACATAATGAGCACTCTGTCTCAAAAAAAAATAAATAAATATCAAAAAATGACAAATGATAAAATTAATGGAGGAAAATAAGTGGTATTGAATCACATTATAGTTTAATGTTTGAATTTATTTGATTGCTCATAAGTTAAAGTGTTCTTGAGGCAACATGAAATCTTGATCCTAGTGAAGGCCAATGCCTGCATCTAAATCACACTTAAAATTTAAGAAGGTGTTTGCATGTGACAATTATTTTGAGTTTCTATCTTTACATCTAAAACATTTAATAATTCAACTGCTACTTTAAAAGGTTTATTATGAGAGTATAGTTGATAGTTCATCCCAGAAACTCATAAAAATCACATATCCCCATTTCCATAGAGTTCTGGAGCACCACCTGCCAGCTGAGTAAGATTAGGACATGTGGCAGAGATTAGGTATAAAATTTTTACTTATCCCTCAATCTAAAATATTCTTGAAATTTTCTGCCTTGGTAAGTAGGAAAAATAAATTTTTAGAAGAGCAGAAATTGCTGTTCCCATTTATAATACTTTTTCTCTGTGTACAAGATTTTGAGGTATATCAATGTCAATCAGCAAGTGGACATTATTGGTACATCTCTATTTATTAAAATGATGCCATGTACAGATTTTACCCAATTCCTTAATTATCTAGATAAATATATAAAAACCATGATATAGGGAAAGCATGTGATAATCACAACAATTTACTATCTTCTATGTGACAAATTCTGTTTGATATTTGTGTATAGATCTTGACAATTCTGATCTAGCATGCAGAAATTTTTCTAAAAATACATTCAGTCATACATTATATTGTGTCCTATGTTGAAAAGTTTAAATGCCTATAAAGTGAAACATAAAAAGCTATCTCATGAATTTGATTAAAAACCATTTTCTCTTCAAGGCACTTTAAAAAACAATAAGGATAAAAAGGACCGAGGGTTTGAGTTTGCCAGGTAAACATAAATCTTTGGAACAAAAATGTCTCTCTAAGCTCTTTTATTTAATACTAAAACTATAAAGACTGAATATGAAGGAAAAATGATTTGAGAAAACTATCCCTATGAGAGAGCCCAATTGTTCCCAAATTGCCTATTTATAGTGCTCTTGCCAGTCTAAGTCTGTCAGGATTCTGCAAACCATTATAGTATCGCCTGAATATATACGTAGGACACACTAAACTCAAGTTCAAGTTATGAGAAAGACTAGGGTTTGTTCATATTTAATATGCAGTACCTACCTCATACTGTTTTGCGTGCATTATCTCATTTAATACTTGTAACTATGGCATGGACCTTAGTATATGCATTAAATTCCCCTTTTATATGTGAAAATTGAAGCACAAAAAGATTAATTTACCCATAGTCACGTGATTAAGATTCATACCTACACTGTTCAATTCTCAAGTCCCTTTATTTTTACCTCTACTTTATTCTTTGCAATATTTTGCTTGTCATAAAAAAAATGACCAGAACGGTTAACTCTATTTGTAGTGTCATAAATGCACTAAAACGTTAATGGGAAAAATAGGAAAGTGCATATATTGTTAATATACTTGATCCTGTTTCCAAGTTTAATACAGCTTCAAACACTGTACATATATCTGATCATTAATAATTATTATGAACTACAAATAAAATATAATAATTATTGGTGGCCTAAAATAGTTAAATTCACCTATGCTGTCAGCATACTTCTTAGAGATTTTAGTTCACTTCTATATGTAAAATTTGGACCATGTGACATTAATAGTTAGGATCTTGGGCCCTGCCGGTCAGCCACCTGCACAGGTGTATTCCAGTTAGCAAGTTATTGAATTCCTCTTAGCTTCTGTTTCCTTGTCTGTAAAATGAAGACAGCAGTCTCTGTGTTATTAAGATCAGGTCATCCTATCAAAAGTGCTTAGTATGCTTCTTGACACAGCAAGCCTTTAATAAATATTAGATATTGTGACTTCTGGGCTTTTACTGATGAAGAGTTAATGTGTTGTTTATAGAAGTTTATGCCAATTAAAACAATAAAATCGCATTAAATTGTGAAAAGAGGTGAGGATGACACTGACTAGCTACACGGGGGCACGTCCGGGTAGAGATTCCCACCAGGCAATAGCTACAGCCAGGACTAGAGCTCTGTAAAAGGGTAAGAGCTCAGATAATACACAGAGGCCAGACAGGGTGGGCCTCTAGAACTAAGCCACACAGGTAATGGAGAAGACCAAGGCCAGGTAGAATCTGGGACAGACGTATTTTTTCCTGAGTGGGCTATCTTCACTCATTGCCTCCTTAAAGACAGACAATGAAAATCTAATAGTAATGTACACCCAGTAACAGCCTAGTGGATTGTTACAATACTGTCTCTGTTGAGAAGAGGCTGTGTGATGTGGCCCATTATGGGATTCTGAGTCTCAGTCTCCTCGCCACCTTCTGTGCAGGTTGTAGGAGGGGCAGTCATAGAGGCGGTCACACAGGAGGCATTGGATAGACACTGCAGATGGGGAAGAGAAATGCTGGATCAGAAAGACTAAGGCAGAAGGTGCTGTGTTAAGAAATCCAGTCCTCATACAGGGGAACTTAAAACTATGGTAAAAGAATGGCCACAAAAGAAAAAAAAGCAAAACATTTTATTTAGAGTATATTACAACATAGATTCAAAAGTCATAGTAAACAATAATAAACATCAAAGGCCCCAAAGTAAAATATTTCCAATGCTAATAAAAGGCTACTTTATTTGTAATGAAGTCAGACTTGCATGTGTAACTTTATCTTTTTATCTTCTTTTGATTTCCAGTTCCCCTAGGAAAGTACTCTTCTTTTCCTATTATATCATATGTCTCAGCACTTCACCATCCATCCACAGTTGTAGGCCCAGTTTTTGAACTTCCTGCACCTAACTATGTCCCCACCTTCTTGAATATTTCTTTTCCCAGTTAAACTAGATCCAGTTGTACAAAAACCCATGAGCACAAACCCAGGAGAAAAATAAACTATAATACATTTTAAGCTCATATGCTTATGTTTTGTTTTTACTTTTCTCTTATCCCCAAGTGTCTTTATGTATATTTTTTCTTTATATATATTTTATATATCTTTATTTTTTATATATTATATATATATATCTTTCTTTATATATTTATACA
This sequence comes from Arctocebus calabarensis, assembly GCA_963573935.1. Taxonomy (NCBI): domain Eukaryota; kingdom Metazoa; phylum Chordata; class Mammalia; order Primates; family Lorisidae; genus Arctocebus; species Arctocebus calabarensis. The sequence continues at coordinate 21,388 of CAUYON010088338.1, forward strand.
TATTTTTATATGTATCTTTCTTTATATATATATATTAATTTATTTTATTTTATTTTTAAAGAGATGAGATCTACTCGGTCACCCAGGCAGGAGTGCAGTAGAGTGGGCAGTACTTAAAGCAACCTTGAACTTCTGGCTCAAGCAATCCTGTTACCTCAGCCTCCCAAATATCTGGGACTACAGGTGCACACCACCAGCTAAATTTTTTTAGAGATGGGGTCTTGCTACATTGCCCAGGCCTTGACCCTCAACTCTCAAACTCCTAGCCTCAACCAATTCTCCCACCTCAGCTTTTCAAAGTCACTATGATGACAAATACGAGCCATTGTACCCACCTATTTTTTTAATCAAGAATGTTTAATTGATGGTAGGATTTGGATCAGAATAGTGAATATCTAACATCTAAAATGTATGAAGAATGTTGAGAAAACTAAGAGCAAAGTATTTGGTATTTAAGAAAGGCAACCTTTTAAAAATCCTTCATAAATCTACCAATCTATGAGTTGCAGTTGAGATAGTGAGACGCCAGAGGGCAAGAATCCCAGCCACAGAGACCTGAAGTTTGGATTTCATCTGCCCTGTTTGCTGGGAGCTGAGAAAGGACATTTGGGCACAGAGTCCTTGTGACAGATACTCAGAAGTCGCTGAGCCCAATCCCTAACCCCAACGTGCTGACCAGTTGTCCCTCAGCTGCCTCATTCATTCCTTATCGTCACAGAAGAGGTGAGATCAGAGCTTCCCACCCCTCCCGTGAAGGAACTCACTACCCCCTGGAAAGACCAGTCCAACTTTGGGAAGCTCTATGAGAAACTCCTTGATGGGGTTTAACTGAAATCAGATACTCTGCAATTTCAAACAGCTGTTAATGTTTCTGTTCTCCAAGGCTACACAGAACAGTGCTAATCCCTCTTCTATGTAACAGCACTCCAGCTATTGAAGACAGTTATCATATCCCCTTCCCAAGACCTCTTTTTTCCATTCCTGGCATCTCCTTATCTCTTCAGTCATACACTTCAAATGAAATAGTATGCCAATATTCTGTTGTACGAAATTTATTTAAAAAGCATTCAAATCTAAATGACCAAAAGTATCATAACTAAGCGGATAGTCACAATTTATACCACAGTATATTTTCACTTTGTAAAAAAAGTTTTACACTGAACTTTTAAGAACTTCTTAAGTTGTCCTTACAAGCCATAAATTAAAAGACTAGGTACAGAGACCTCAAGGGATAGTCCCACCTGTAGTACCCACACCTGTAATAGCTAATACCTTACCAGGTAAGTATTCCCTCCGATTAATAATATGAGCATGTAATCGAGTTATTACCACACAGATAATGGCCATCACAAATTCACATGGTTGCAAGTATGTAGCAGCTCAAATTATAGACACAAGTGAAAAATCAGCACCTATACTTACTCTCAGGAAAATTCATACACCTGCTCTTTTTGGATCCTTTGGCCCACCTGACTCAAGGTTTGTTCCTAGGCTAATTCAATCTGTTGAGCAACAACATTCTGTCTTTCACATTTAAGTCATTTCTTTTTTAACGTCATCATATAAAATAGGCATTTAGACAGTGATACGCTTAACTGAGAAATATGCATTCCTCAGACTGGCTAATGCTTAATTGTGGCAAAGGCACTTTAACCCTCTTCATATGCATGTATCTAGTATTTTAAAATGCAGACAGAAAATTTTTCATATGTAAGGGAATATTCAAAATATTTAGGGACTGTAAAGGCATAAGCACATCAGAACGGACTTCAGCTTATGCCAGAGGAGAGATCTGAAAGTCTATTATTATGTCAGGTATTTACTCTTTAGTTGTCTGATTGGGATCAGTCAAAGGAAGGAGTTCCAGGGAAGAAATCTGGGAAACCCAGTAAGATTAAGAATGCACTTCAATATTTTAACAATTAGTGTAAAGGATGTCCCTTACAATTTCACTAATTGTTAAAATATTGAAGTGCATTCTTAATCTTACTGAGTTTCCCAGTAAGCTTGATGTAATGGAATATACTTTGTTCATTGTATCCTACAAAAAAGTTTAGGAATTTTAAAAATACGAAAATAAGTTCCCAGATTTTCCGTAAAAATCAAAAGTCAACTGAAGTGTCTTTTTTTCTTTCAGGTATTTGAGTAGGAAGCATTAGAAAGCACTTGATCTTGACTCACTATAAAATCAAAGATGTCCTCAAGTTTAAAGTTTTCATGCGCTACATCAGCACATACACAATTACTACGTCCCTTAATCAAGACAGAAGCTATCTGAAGAAAATTAACCTTGAAATAACCACTGGAAATATGATGAGATAAACAATTCATGAATATGAGAATTATTCTCTGCACTGAGCTTGATTATGGGGAAGGTAGTCTTGAGCCATAACAAAGCTCTATCAGATACAGAAATAACATTACAACTTTTTGGATAGCCTCTGATTCATGGTGCTGGAAAAGACTGTTAGGAATGCATCCTGAGATATTTCCAAATATGGAAAATGTTGTACAGATTCCTGGCTTTCTCTACAATCAACATTTCCATCAAGCGTTCCATGGTTTGTTTCCATTTTCTCACAGGAGTTAGCCTCATTAAGAAATTTCACTGGCGTTTATTTTGTTTGAAGATAACACTTTTTTACAGAGGTCCAAGCTTGAGGCTTTGTTTGTTTGTTTGTTTTGTTTTCTTTTAAGCCACTTCTTGGTTGTTGCAGTGGATTCTGTTCTGTTGGCACCTGTAGCAGACAAATGACTCGCTCAGGAATATGAGTCTAACCATCGACCAGGTTCCAGGCACAAAATCATCACAAAATAATGGGATTTCTGACTCACTCACAAGCAGTAAAAAATTTTGAATATCAAAAGCCCACCACATATGTCCTTGAACAAAGATATTTTGACATACAGGTATTTGATTTTCTGCACACCTGGAACAATTGAAATGTTTTTTGTTTTCCTTTTTTTTCCCCCTCATTAATAAATCAGCCTTCATAGTGCTCATCCTGCCAGTAAGAAATATGGCACTTGCAGAAATTTATTTTTATATAGCCTATAAATATTGAGTGAAAGCTGTTAAACTGTGGGAGACAAACTTCATCTGTACCTTTCAAAGAGTGGCTGAGTCAGTTTGTAGGAGTGAAATAGCATGTTATCAGATCTAAATTTGCTAAACAAAATTAGCTGACTGCCATTCTGTTTGTCTTATCTTTTTCTCTGGCTCATGGTGTGCTAATTCTGGCCACAAGCAATAAGGTAAGCACAGAAAAAATAATGAATGCCCCTTTCACCAACAACTGCATAAAATGTTTTGTCTATTTCAATTTATCTTAAAGCTTTTTATACTTTCAGTTTCCCTGCTGTACTTAAAAGAAAGAAAAGAAATATGTCACTAAAGAATTGTATCTGAATACCAATCACTTCAGATCCCATTAATTCCAAGTACATTTTTAGAGGTTTCGATATATCACCAGGGACAATGGGCTGCTAAATTTCAACTTAACAACTGGGAAGTATTATTAACTGTTTAGCTGATATTTTTACATAGTAAAAATGTGACTTGAAATACTGATCCTTTTATTGTTTCTTAAATGTGTTAACATATTAGTTAAAAATATTACCAAAGATCTGCCCTCTCTGACTATTGATTTTAATTTAGCTGCACTGTTCATTCATTGCTGGTAATAATGTCTATTATAGTTGAAATGGTCACATTTAACCTAGCCTGAGGGTCAGAGTCAAAGAAAGACCTTTATCCATGATAAGTAACAAATGACTGAACATCCGGCTATAGCTCCATCCTTGAGCTATATTTCAAAGGATAAGACTTTAATGTAGCTTTTATATACCAAAACTGCCATAATTTCTTTAAATTGTATCCACCATTATAAAATACAGTTGTGTAATATTACATGACCCATTTTGAAAATATGATGCCAAGAAAAAAATATATACACACATGCACCTGGATTATGCATGCTCATACTTAGAAAATATTCTGAAAGTTATCTCTGTATAAGTACATTATTCTAGCCAAACGTCTACTGAAGTGCTTTACAATATGATTTTACACCATATAAAATTTTTCTTCTTGAAGTAATACATTTTTCCACATACACGCTAACTACATGCACTAAGAAAACAAAACAAAATCAAGAAATTGTATAACGACACCCACAATTCACAGATTAAAGAGAGGTATGTCACTTCCTAACGTGCATACATTTCAAACACAGACGATTTATCAAAAAGTTTTTTAAAAGCTTTCCGCTTCAGAACCCCTCTGTTGCCCTGGTGCTTCCCAGGCCCTCTACTTAATTTGTATTTCTATTTTTACATTGTTTTTAAACGGGTTTTTAAAACTGCATAAATTCAGGTCCCCAAATCTTACATATGCCCCAGATTTGAAGTTTTCTCAAGAAGAGAAAGCTTAGGTGACAGTTTCCTCAACATACCCGATACAAAGAAAGAAATCTAGAGAGTAGAATAAAGGAGGCAAACTACACAGTGACCTAAGGCTGGGTTCCTTGACATATATTCACCAGGCAAGTTGCTTCATGGGGCCATATGGAAAGGAGATAGTGATGTGACTGGAGAAGGAGCTGCAGTGCTGAGCACCCATTTCTGGCTCAGCAGGCGGATGGAGTGCAGAGACCAGGCCTTTGAGAGGCAGCCCCGGCTTCTGTTGCTGTGAGGAAGCTGTGCAAGAGGCTGACGGGCAGAAGGCAGCGAGCAACTGGCTCTCAGGATCAGGCAGATGTGTAACTGTCTCAGAAGGACGCAGCAGTCAAACTTCACCTGGCATACTACATTACATTTCTATTTCCTCATCTAAATACTGGCACAAGAATCCCTAACTCAAACTTTCTTCTCTTAAAGTAATAAAGATGAGGAAAGCTCTAAAAAATTTCAGACCGAGTTTCTAATGTCTCCATTCCCAAATCTCTCATTAATAGATTGCTCTGCAGACTGGTGATTTTGAAAGTAGCATTAACTCTTTTAGGGAATTATAAATTAAGGTACAATTAGTGCACCCTAGTGGCCTAGAAAGGTTGACAGTTTCTTTGAGTCTAGTATCCAGAGAAGAAATGTCTAGAAGAGCATTTTCCCTGGTAGCCTCTGACTCTGTAAATACTATAATCATTTCACCAACTTTGAGAATGCAGAGTGAATCATTTAAAAGAGCAGCTAAGAGAATCCCCGTCATCTCTCAGTTCACTTATACTGCAAGTGCTTCCTTTATAGGACCCCTTTAAAATGCTAAGCATATGTCTAGCTGTCTATTTTAAGATGCTGAGAAATCTTAGCTATAACAAAGTTGTATTATCACGTATATCTAGGAATAGAAAACGCCAGATTCTGTCTGAAACCCTTTTTCATGAAATACTTATTAGCATTTCTCTGGAGGCAAATATTCCTCCCAAGAGTTTGCAAAATCACTTAAAAACATATTTTCTATATTGCGTTTTATTGGCCTCGTCTATCCTGCTTTAAAAGAAGGGAAAAGTTGTCATCCTGAGCTTTTTATATCTCCTCCTCAGTTTCTAATATGGTCCTGAGATACACTGGTGGGCTATCACAAGCTTATTACTTAAAATGATTAAAAATTTTAAATAAGAGATAAGTAATAAATAGAAATACAATCGCCATAAAACATAAAAATAATGCACTATGAAATATTTACATGTTTAAGAATAGTATTCACATATATTTAACTTGCCAAAAATAAAACCAACAGAAATATTTTACACCCCATTATGGGAAGAATCTAAAAATAAGCATGGGGATTAATGATAGTCTGAGAAACACCCCATTTGGAGAAACACCCCAGGACATTCAAGAATGCACCAAAGGAACTGCCAGAGTAAACATGCCTTAATAATATCTATTATTAAGAATTCTATAATTATGTTTTTAGCACAACTTATTTTGTGCTCTATATGGTTTAATTACAAATAATAACCAGTCATGAACGCACTTAAAATTGCTCCAGCAAATTTATGTCATTCTTTCATTTAAAAAAAAATATTTTTAAAGAGCACACCATGTATGAGGCACCATATTCGTCTCTGCAGGGGATAAAAATTCTCTCACTTAAAAAATTAAAACCATAGGTGTTTTAGATTAACTGCCAAATAAAGGATATTGATAAGGTCTACAGGCTAGGGTAGTCAGTGAAGGAAGATGAAATGAAGAGTTATGACTGAAAATAAAACTTAAATGATTTGAAAGTTTGGTCAGGCAGAGGCACCCAGTAAGCCATGAGTCGTAGAGAAAACACTCGAAAGTAAAAACAGTGAGCTCCACGTGAGCATGGCACACTGACCAGGGCGGCCTGCTTTTTAGATATAATACATCTTAGGAAACTCCAAGACAGGAATTATAAAGAAACTGAAGACTACTTCAGCAGGCTCTGAGCATTACAATGAGCATCTGGCAAAGGCTTCAGAATAACAACTAAGATAATAAAAATATAATTTTGGAAATGGTCACCTGATAGTGACAGTAAGGAGGTCTTAGAAGTACAATGACAGCAGACAAGGAAACCCAGAAACAGGACCTTGCAATAGCCCAGCTCTGAGGTTTTGAAGGACCAAAGGATGTTTATAAAAATCTTGAGTAGTAGATTTAATAAGCCATGCAGTCAACGTTACTTAAAAACAAAACTTCAAAATGACCAGAGGAAAGGAACCCCTGAAAATCAAAGTATGAATCTAAAAGAAACATTATTCTGTTTTATTTTTATTGGGTTTCCATAGGTCTCTATAGAAAGAAACTCTATTTTCATATTCTCTAAGCCTACAGGAGAAAAACTGGAAATAATAACAAAGAAAGGTTTTAGTAAAACAAGAGTCTGTCTATAGCAAACTAGTCCCTGCCATCCATGACCCCTATTACATGTCCTCTTGCTAGTGATGGGGATGCATCTGAAACAGAAGACTGCCCGAGTACTGTTCACGCCATAGTTAGACGAGATAAAGTAACAGTACCTGGAGAATCTGTGGGTAAAGAATCTTCCAGTCCTGACCAGCCAAGAGACAACCACAGAAGAGGACAGAACCACAGACGCATTTTTTGAAAGCAGGTTTACAGACCCTACTTGATTCGAAGGATCAGGTGTTAAGCAAAAATCAGCAGAGTGGCAAAGATTTACTGGTGAAATGGTTTACAAGCCCCTTCTTTTCAAAAAATAAAAAAAAGTACTTCAGTCCTATTTATTTTCTTGTCTTTACATATCTTTAAACTATGTTGGGAATGAAATGTCAATCTTCCTACAATTTTGATTCCTTTTACTTTAGGCCCCTGGATTCAGAAACCAAGTCTTGCATATTCTTCTTGGTGTTTAGTATACTTGGGTAACCTCCATAATATTGGAAATAATGTGATTAACAGTAAGGATCAGGACCTTGCACAGGACATCTCATGGTTTCCGTGTTAATCTTTCACAGGGATCCACTTTCATCTTCAATTCCTAACAGGAAGAAGTTCTAGACACTCTCTGTCAAACTAAGTTTTCAGCCCTCCCTTCGGTCACTGGAGTCCATGAGAATGTGCTCTGGCAAATTTAAAATTACTCCAGCAAATTTATGTCATTCTTTCACTTAAAAAAACATATTTTTAAATAGCGCACCATATATGAGGCACCAGATTAGTCTTTCTTCATACCCAGAAAACTCAGGCCTTTGGGGAAACTTGGCCATAGTGAAAGATAGTTAAGGTTAGATTAATATGGCAAGATCACAAGACCCAGAGGCAGCATTGTACAGAAGTCAACTAGAAGGAGGCAAATGTACTATAGAAATAAATGTATGAAGTCTTAGGACGTTAAGCTTTGCAGATGTACTTGTTCAAAGAATCCAACTATGTCTTAGTAGGAAGCTGATGAAAGATGAGAGCCCAAAAAAGATAGTAGAAATGATAAAGAACCTTAAGACCAGGTGTAGGCCTGAAGCTATCTGAAGCATTCCCATGGGTTTTCTGGTTAAAAGTTTCTACCCATTAATTGGTGATGAATAATCCACTGCTTATCCTTTATAAGCCACTTCATTTAAGCATGCATATTACTCATTATAGTACGTGAAAAGTACTATTCTTTATTTATTGGGCATTTTCATAAAGTTCCAGATAAAAAACACTCCAAGTGCTATTATATACAGGTAGGAATGTGGACTCTTCCTATGCAACTGTGAGGGTCAAAATTCTATGTCCCCATAGGCATAACTAGGCAAACAGGTGCTCTTCCAGAACTGTCCTAAAAAAGTTGCTTTATTTCCTTAATCTTCACGTGCAATAAGATATAAATGCAATCAGTGATTACTTCCCAAATATAAATTAAGGATAATGATGATCCCACAGTCTTTCCCTAAAAAAGAGCTGTATGGTATGATAAGCAGACCTGTAGATCCAATGACTTGTCCTCATTTCAAGTTTGCGATTCTCTTTTAAACATGTAATCTTTTATTGTTCACTTTTAAAGTGCCTATGACTTTTAACATACTTCTATATATGGTATATAAAATGGCACTGGTGTCAGGAACTATCAGGAACCTATCACCTAACACCCCTGTGCTCTCAGTTACCTCACTTAAAGAAGGAGTGGACAGGACTAGATCAGTAGTTTCTACACAGAGCGAGACTTCAGTGAAATCGGAGCACAACAATGGAAGGAAAGTGTGGGCATATCAAAGTCAAGGGGCCACAAGGCTGCCTTCTACATTGGACAAAAGCAGCTCTCCATTTATCCTGTTACCTGTTCTATGAAAGCTACACATATGAATGTACCTGAAAAACAAGAAAGAGCCCCACATCCAAAAATAATTGAAAACCAATAGATTTTTTTTCTAAAAAGTCTAAACAGTCTTTAACTGAGTCATTAAAAAACACTCTAGGTGTTAATAGTTTAGGAATGACTTTTAGCTACACTAACAATGGATGTGGAGGTGAGGAAGTTGGAGGAGGTAAGGACTCTACCCAAGATCACACACCAATGATGGCCCCAGCAGAAACAGAATCTCCTAACTTTTATTTTAGTGCTTTATTCTCCAGCATCACACCACAGCAGGGAGGCTGCTGCACTACCCACAGCTCAGGCAGGTTCCATGCCTATTAAAATCTATGTGGCTACTGCCCCCTGGAGTTGTGCAAAATGATAGACCTACAGAGCCATCACTTATTCAAAACAAAAATAACTATAAAATAATTACTATCTGCTACACAACCTCTTTAGAATTAAGCCCCCAAACATTGACATATTTCAACTCAATATCATAAAAGTGAGACAGCTCTATTCTCTTGTGAAAAATTTGTATAATAGAGAGCACTAAGTTAAGTATCAAATGCAAAAAGAGAGTGCTTTAAAGCTTTAATTAAATTCACTGGAATATAGGTATATTTATTTAGTAAATATTTCATAATTACCAATGATCCAGGAAAAAACATATACAGTGAAATCTAAAGAGACAATAGAGCAATTCAGAAAAGTAAAATTTGGGGGAAATGGCCTCCAAATACAAATGCCTTAGAGTCAGCCCCTCTATTTCTTTAGATAGGTGTTCTTTGCCCAGAGATGGTCTGCTAGAAAGTTTACATTATGTTCATTAACATATGTGTACATGTCTTAAATTACATATACAAAAACAATTAACTTCCTGCTGGAATACATTTCATTAACACAGAAGACTTTAAAGTTATTTTTCAGAAAAGTGCTGTAAAGCAGAGTAATTAAGAATACATTCTATGCCTTTCCACCCACTAGGCAGACAAGCCAAGTCACAAAGAGATGGAGTGAGTTGCTTGAGGTATTGAGAAGAGACTGGGGAACTGCCCTAAGAAATAGAAATCCTGAGTTAAACCATAACACACCAGTGAAAGTCTCCTTGAAATTATTATAAATACAAGACACACAGTTCCAGGAAACATTGACCTAGAATCTTTTTATTAAGAGAAAAAGGGAAGTCAAGGGATTATTTTTCATTATAGACTGGAAAATTCAGTCAATAGGTGTATTAGAAATCATGGAAAGTAAGGTTTTACTTTGACTTCCAAATATTTGTAATACCTCAGAAAATGACTAGTAGATAAAAGATGCAATTTGGTTCCATATGGTGAAATATAACTTAACTGAAGATTTCTAAAATGATATAACCTAGAGAGAAGTTGGGAATATGGTTAAATTCTGTCCTGCATAGTAACTGCAGATCACTGTAAAAGATAACAGTGGAATATGCTCAACAATTAATTTTTGTAAAACAGCTGTAGGCTTGAACCTGTATAAGCTGATTTCAGTGTAAATATGAACATTTCTATAAAGAAGTACCTCTCAAAAGGGTGAAATTAGCACAGTAAGTATCAAGAAGTTTTCAGGTAACAAAAAAATCCTTTTTGATCATTTGTTTCATTTATGTTTTAGGCACTTACACATTATACATGGATATCCAACAGAACACTAAGAAAAAGCCAAAATTCATGGCTATTTTAAAAATACATGTTAAGTTTTCTTAACAACTTGCTTCATATAATACAAAAATGACACCACTTTAAAGCCTTACGATGTTTAATGTATCCTAATTCTTATTGTTTAAAATGTGAACCACACACAGCCATGAATCTCAAGGTGGCTCTCATTACCCAGCTTCAGAAAATGCTTAGCAATAACACAGTTCCATGCACCACTAGCATTTTTTAAATGCAATGGTCCACCTTCCTTCCTTGGTCAAAAAGGGAAAAGAGGGACAGGAAAAGGGTAAGAGGGACTTCTCTGTGAAAAGCTTTGGCCTTGGAGTCAAGGCTTTTGAGATATGCTAGTGATCTTGGATCAATGCCTTTTTATTTTCTTTCAGGAATAAATCTGAGCAATGGAAAGGCTTGTGATTGTCCAGCCAACCAGCCATATCAGATTTATCAGAAAGAAAGAATGAAACTGGCTCAGAGGACTCCTGCAGTGGCTGAGTGGCAGGGTGCTGGGCAAGACACAAAAACAGAATATACTTAGTGGAGGAAGGGAAAATATATATGCACATGTGTAAACTCAGAAAATAATAAGATGTAAAGAAAGAATCTACAGAAATGGAAAGAATGAATGCCTATGACAGATGATAAATATTACTTCTATTTAAGAACGAAGGGGATAAAGGCTCATGAATACTAAATATCTGAATCCACTTTGAGGAGGAAATACGATTTCCCATCAAATGAATGCAAACTCGAAATCAGCCAATGCAAACTTACTGTGTTCAGGTTAGAGTAAAAAATACATAAATCTTCCATGAAGTGAACGCCCCTGGTAAATATCCTAATGTAATTTCTTAATTAAGATATATTTCAAATAACTAAATAAAAAAAAAAATATATATATATAACGGTAAGTGCCTTGAGTTTCAACAAAATTTGACTTTCTATGTATGCATGATTAAAATAAATAATGACAGTTGCATTTAAGAGAAGAAAAAAAGAATAATGACATAACCGGAGCCATTCCAATTCATCATAACAGTACATAGTTACAGTATTTTCAAGTAATGTTCAGTTATAGAAATCGGTATTAGTTTACTTGGAAGTATTCTGAAGAAAAAAATGATACTTTCTTCTAAAAAGCCTTCCTTTACATATATATAAGAATTTCAAAATTCAAAGAAAACAGGAAACAATGTAGCCATGGATATGCTCACAGTAAACACTTGTAAGAAAAAGGATTGGTGCTTTTTTGGAAATACATCTCACCACTCAATCGTATTTTATTAACATTGTCTTCTCAACCCTCCTCTAAATTTGAGAATACAATGATACCTCCTAAATATGTAGGAAAGATATACTTTTATGTAATAGAATGAAAAGCAGGACTAAGTTACTTGCAAATAAGAAATGGAAACTGAACTTGTTCATCACTCATCTATTAAGGGTATGCAAGAGTGCCACCTCTGTACTACTCCATATTTTGTTCAATATAAAGGTAGTATTGATCATTTTCCATTATGTGGGGAAGATGGAAATTTTGGAACCATTCATTTGGGCGGCAAAGGCTTTGTAATTGCCATATAAAGGGACGTTGGCTATAATATTTCTAGATAAAATGAATCATTGAAAATGAGAGAGTCCCTCAGACTTTCTAAAAAATCATCTTCTCAATAGCTTTTTTCAAGCAAAAGAAGAAAAAATTAAAACAGGTCATCTTTCCTTAAAATTATTTTAAGAAATATCTTACAGATCTATACAACCGAATCCCCACCCTATATTTTTATTCTGCTCACATAGAGCAGTAAATAAGGTGCATTCCTTCTGCTTCTTAAGAAATTAGCATTTCAAAAATATGCCACTTTCCCCTGAACTCCAAGCGTGTCTAATAATGCGAGAAGCAGATTGTCTTCCCTCGTTTCCTTAATTTGTTTCATCTAAAAGCAATTCACTCAACATCTTGTCGCCCTCTGGCAGCTTAGTTTACTTATCCGCACTTAATTTCTCATTTGGACCAAAACAAACTCCTCCAAACTGCTACTGACTGCTAACCGCGAGAGGGGAGACGCGCAATATGTATTTACTTGGGAATCCACAGCCACACACAAACACACAGACGCTCGCTCACACCCCAGACAGCAACTTGGGTTTTTACACTAGCACTACATTAAAAGCAGTTGAACTTTCCCTGCCAGGTGCAGCGGGGTGGAGGTGGGGGGCGGGGGGGATGCAGAATGAAGTCCCCGGGGGCATTTACAGTTTCCAAAGGATCACCTTAGTATGCGCGTTGCAATTACACCAGGGATGCACCCGAGAGCTTTTCTTTGTGCGGCCCTTTTCATCTGGATCACTTTGTGTTTTGAACAAGTGAGGCTCGCCTTTGTGCCCCCAGAATTTCAAGTACAGAGTCACACACGGAACAACAATGGCACGCTAATCCTGGCGCTCTAAATGGGCTCACTTGTGGGTCTGACAATTCGCCCAGGGACAACAGAAGAGAGGAACGAGGGCGCGAGCTGGTGTCGCCTGAGACGAGGAAGAGGACAGCTGCAGAACTAATTTGGATTACATTCCTTGCAGAAATTCTGAAAAGGGCTTTTCGGCATAGCTCAACCCAGAGCCGCATAGTTAATACCAAATTGCTGCGGACTCTAAGCTGGTTCCCCCAGTGGCAGGGGCCGAACCAGACACCCCGCAGTAGGTCGCCTGGTAGAAATTCCTCCCGGCTAAGCCTGCATGTCGGTTGCAACTGCTTTTGAATGGGTCAATGTGCATAATCAACCCATTGAGAGGAAATATGAAGGGACTCGGAATAGGGAGGGAGATAAAAAGAGATGTATCCAAGAGGCCGCTTGGAATGTCAAGTCCGTGTTGGAGCGATTCCGGAGGTGGCTGCAGCGCGGGTCCTGGTATGCGTGAGGAATTTCGGACTGACTGGGAGGGTGCAAACGGCCAGCACAAACGGGGCACATGTGCAACTCGAAGGTCATTTTGAAAGGCTAGATGATTGTAACTTGTTATTTACTAGGCAAGGAGGAGTAGGCGGGGGCAACGGGGGCGGAGCAGGGAAACTACAGCGCGCTGTTTTCTTGGTGAGGTCAGAAGGACACCCTCCAGAGGCCTAAAGCTCTCCCTGTCGCCACTCCTGGGGGCTTTACCACCTCGAGCTTCCTCCCACGCTCCAGGCACCAACCCTGGAAGGCCAGGAAATCTCCCAGGCTCTCCAAAAGGGCCCTCTTGGCCACGGCTGACATCACTTGTCCTCGGTCCTTCCCTGTCCCTCTTTCATCCCCATGAAACTTAAGTGTCAGAAACTTTGAGCTCCCTCGCACTGCAGGCGCTATCATTAGCCCTGCGAGCCGCGAAGCGCCAGCCCCACTGTGCTGCCTCTCGGGGTCAACTAGCCCTTTGCCTGTCCAGATACACGGGGCTCAAGTTCTCCTGCAAAGAGTGGCCGCGCACCCGACGCAGCCACTGCGCCCGCCTAGGGTTCAATCTGTTCCGGCGGCCAGCAGGCACAGCAGCCCGGCCGGGCAATAAACAGAGAAGTTGGAGGGACTCCGGCCAATAGCAAGTTGAACTACAGGAAGAACTCCTCCCGGAGCCAAATACCGCAACCGAAAGGAAGGCTGGCCTCTTGGCTGCTGTATGCCAAGCAATTTTTTTTTTTTTTTAAAGAAGTCAGGCGGGCAAACGAGCGCCCCTCAAGTCACTGGGGCCAGGGCGCCGGGACGCCGGCCGAGAAGGCCCAGAGTCCCGGGCCCCGGGCCGAGGCGCGCCCTCCCGCCGCGCTCGAGCTGCTCCGGCTTGGCTCGAGTCGCATCTGACCCCACCGGGCTCGGGCGACTTAGGGCGCTGCGGCCGCCGGCAGCACGCACAGGTGCAAAGCGCCCCTCCGGAGCGTCGCTCACCGCAGCCCTCAGGCTCAAAAAGAGGCCCAGCCGGCACCGCTCGGGACTCCAGCCCCCGGGTGCGCTTCTCTGAGGCTTCTCGAACCCTACAGGGCCTAGACAGGGAGAAAAAAAATTTTTTTCATTAACTAGGGGGTTGGATCTTCTATGTCCCGAACAGGCGCAACCAGAAGGGATCCCGCTTAGGCTCCCAGAAAACGTTCGAGAAAGGAAACGAGAGGGTTAAGTAGAGAGAAAAGGGATAGGGGCTCCGAGTGGTTTTCATGATAAACACATCCACACGCACAGGGTGAGTTTACAACGGAAAGACCGCCGAACGGAGCCCGCGGAGGAGACTCCGGTCGGGTGGTCCCTCCACGCTACTCGGGATGATGGGCGAGGAGGGCCAGGGAGCCGCGGGCGGCAGCAGGTCCAACAACTGGAGCGCGCGACAAGGACCCACCTGACTGTGAAGCGCTGGGCTGGACGGTCCCCGCCGCCACGAGAAGGCTCACCCAGACCCAGAGTCCTGTTGCCAGCTTCATTTTTTAGAAGTCTCAGATCCCGTGCTGACAATTACATGTCCAAATGGCATGTCCCCCTTCGGGCACGCGAAGAAGATACCCCGGCCAGGCGCGCGTAAGGGCGCGAGGGGGGCGGCGCGGCGCGCGCGGTGCCCCGACTCCAGGGGCGGGCGACCGAGTCCGCGACCGCGGGTCCAGGGCCGGGACCGGAGCGGCGAGCGTGAGCGCTTGTGCGCGCGTGGGGGGTGCGCTCGAGCGTGTGCGCGTGGGGCTCCGGGCCGGACTGTGCAGCTACGTCCCCGGGTGAGCCTTCGCTCTCTCGCTCCCTTCTCACTTTCTCTCTCTCTCTCACTGGTTGGTCAACAATAAAAAAGGAAGGTGGGGGGGAAAGGTTTCCAAAAAAAAAGTTGATTGCAAAGCGGGGGTAGGTTTCCGGCCTCTCCCCGCAGCCGGGCTATGTTGGGCTCCTTCTTCAGTTTCCTTGCACCTCCAGTCCAAATCCGGACGGACGGGGGGGAGGGAGCTGCACGCTTCTCCCCGGATCCCGTCCTTCTTTTCCCTGTCAGCTTTCCTCACACTTGTCCGGCGGCTGCGGTAATTAAAGCTCCGAGAGTCTCCAGCTGCAGCCCCACAGAGAAATTAATAATACTCCGGAAAAAAAAAAAAAGGCGGTGGGGCGGGGTGGGGGGGGGCGATGGGAATAAAACAACCCTCCGCGCAACCAGGCAGCCTCTGCTCGGCGGCGCAAACCCCGCCCCTGCTCTGACCCAACTAGCCACGCCCTTCCCCCCCAAAGAAAAATCTTATTGGCTCCGCCACTCCCCAAAATCCTAGGCCTGGGGAGTTGGGAAAACACCTGTCAGGGAGAGGGAGCGAGGTGGTGGGGGCGGGGGAAGCTGGATTTAAAGGGCTCACTCGAGGCCGGGAACTGAAACACTCCTCGTCCTGCCCAGGCAGAAGCACGAGCTGGTCGGCCGAGGGCACGAACCACCTGAGGGATGCTTAGAGGAATGATTATTTTTTTGGTTTGTTTAACGAGAAAGCATTTTCTCTACCGTCTCTCAGAGCCGCTCTACAGACTGGACTTTCCCTAGAAATAGAAGAAAAGTCAACTTTGGTTCTGGCAAACCTCCCCTGCTTCCTCTCCCCAATACACACACACTCAGAAAGTACTTCACAGTAAGTACAGTACTTTCTCCTATTTTACCGCCTCTCCCATTTTTATCGCACTCCCAGCTGAGCCAAATTAAAAATCCACACTTGTAGAGCCACACACTTTAAATTTTTATATTTTATGAGGCTTTTCACCTTTTTCTATAGACTCGAGGGCAATTTGATTTGGGGGTCATTCTCATGCAGACTCTATTACAAAGCTACTTATTTGTTCTTAAATGGCAAGAAATTGTCCAAAGCCTGGAAGAATTTAAGGAGGTCCTGTTAGAACCTCCTTACGGAATTGACCTTAATGATTAGGCTTATTCTATAGCAGGCTCTAGGCCCCTTGCTTCTTCTCACTGTGCAAGTTCACGCCCCCAATCCCAAGGTCATTGCTAGCTAGCTATGTGAGTCTCTGACCTTTTCTGAATCTAAAATATTTTGGATCTGGGCCACATCAATGTACATATCCCTTGCCTTTTACAGCTCTGAACCTGTACCCTTGCAGGGGCCAGAATCTCCTGGGGGTAGTAGTTACTGGTTTGCTATTTGCGCAGGCATCCTATGTATGAATTATCTTCCATGTTTGGTTTCTCTAGAAGCAGCAAATATATACATAAAATGTATCAGAAGAGCTTAAAAATCAAACCATTCTGCCTCCTCAATGATCATCTGAGACCTTCCCCTTCCTTTCCACTCTTTTAACTAGAGCCTCTGTCTCTTAGCTCAGGGCCTGTGGCTCAAAGGGATAAGGTGCCAGCCACATACACCTGAGCTGACTGGTTCGAATCCAGCCCGGCAAACAACAATGACGGCTGCAACCAAAAAAAGGCCGGGCATTGTGGCCGATGCCTGTAGTCTTAGGTACTTGGGAGGCAGAGGCAGGAGACTCACTTGAGCCCAGGAATTGGAGGTTGCTGTGAGCTGTGATGCCACAGCACT
>CAUYON010088339.1:0-27870 GCA_963573935.1 Arctocebus calabarensis
CTGTTTTTTAAAAGGTGTTCTATTCTGGTAGGCTTAGAGAAAAATAAGCATTTGCATAAATTAAATATTCCTAAAACTTTCATAAGTATAGCAACTAACCCAAAGGTTCTTTATGATCACATGATTTGGGTAAATCTGGTAAGTAAGACCAGTTTGGTGCCATTAGTTCACAGAAGCAGGTGCATCCTCTGAGTCTTCCATGTTAAGCACAGGCAGACTTTTTCTTTCTACTTGACATTGCTTGTCAGGGTAGGCACTGAAGGTGGAGTCAGAAGAGCACAGGCTCCAGAGTGAGCCCAGGCAAACTCTCCAGCCTGCTGCCATTCTGTCCCTGAGCTCCGCAGGAGACAGACAGGCATGCGTTTGGATGACAAATGAACTTTGCACTGTGGGCTTCTTGTGAGGTCAAGTTGAATGCTGCGTGTAAGGCACTTAGCTCTAGTGGGGGTGGAGGAAGGGGCTCTGCTGTCACCGTTGGGCAGGGCCCAGGCTGGCAGACTTTCACAGTCATGGTGGCAGCGAGAGGGGAGAGAGACTGACCATCTCCCCGGGGGTAAAACCATCGTCCCATTGACATCATCATTACTCCTGAGGTCAACTCACGAGAAAACTGGACATTCATTCTCGGGTCTGAAGAGAGAGCTTCTCTGTTTTTTCACTGGCTCCACCAAATCGAGGCCCCTACATTTTGACTGTTGCGGGAGGGAGGTGTGCAAGGACCAGGCAGCTGAGGTTCTGGGGCTGGGCACCCTCTGGCCGAGGGACTTGTGGAGTGTGAGTGATGGCGGGCGCCCTGTAGCATCCCCCTCTGGTGGCTCTAAGAGGCCGAGGGGAAGGGAGGGTAGCCTGTGGGGCGTGGAATATTGTCACACAAACATTGACCCAGGGCCTTTTGATAAGAGACACTGGAGGTGGCCTAATGCACAGTCGAATGTTAATATGACCCCGTAATGGGTGCTTTCCCACACTCCACCACTGTCCATTTCAGACTCAGCAACCCTCGCCCCGACCACCCCCGGCTCCCAGGCTGCCCCCTGCTTCTTTCCCTGGGTAACGTGTGATATTTCTGCGTGTTAACACTGTTACCGGTAACAGCTGCCTCAAAGGGACCTTTGGTGCCACATGGTAAAAACACCTTGTTGGTTGGTCTGGTGCAGAGACCGGAGGCTTCCAGAACTCTCAAGTGTGATGGTCAAGGCCTGGAACCCAGAGCTCTCCCTGTGAGAACATACCTCTTTTGCACCACTGTAATGCATTCCAAGAAGATTCAGTGCCGCCTCTGAGAATTCTGTGAGGGGAATCAAAGCAAAGACATCGCTATAGTTTCTGCCCTCCCTATATTCTAGAAGAGATTCATTCCAAATACTGTTCAACTGGGAGGGTCTCCGCACTTCCTAGGGGTAGGTGGCTGAGCCAGGCAGAAGGATGAGGGTCTAAGAGGCTGTCTGTCCTGAAGTTCTGCTTGGAAGGACAGAGATGCTGAGAAAGGGGGTCATGGTTGCCATTTTGAAGAGGAAAGTCAATTGGCAAGTCTAGAAAGAAAGAAAGATTCTTCTACCTTAAGAACCTCGTAGACTACAGGGAGAGAGAAAAGATGCAGTTGTTTCAGGACAGGATGGGAAGTAGCTGAGAGCAGAAGGCAGGGGCGTGGAGGAGGGGCTCAAGAAGGGGCCTACTTGGCATTTCTTAGGGAGTGTTCATCCTTTGATTCTCCGTAGTTTTAATATCTCCCATCACATGGCTCTGAGTTACAGTGTTTATATAGAAAGCTCACTGGGTTCTGCTGCATTTATTTGTGTTTACCATGTGACTGTGCTGAGTTCCGGGCTACGGGGCAGTCAGAGAGCTGGAGTGTTGCTACTGGCTTGGTCATTCCTTATATTCTATCCCTAACCTCGCAACAGTCCTACTATTACTATTGTCACTTTAAAAATGAAGAGACAGAGAGGGAGCCTGAAGTCACTCAGCCAGCAAGTGACAGCACAGGGATCCCACCCCTCATCTCCGCTTCCCCGGTTTCCTGTTTGGGGACCCGGGTGTGGTTAACTGGTCCCAGGGGAACATGGTGGCAGAGTCACCGAGCTCCAGGCCAGCGTGTGTCAGTTTGCTCAGAGGTGCTAGTTTGGGGTCTCCTCAGTAGCTGACACCTGGGTGCCTCAGTGCCCTCCTCCGTCTAAAACGTAACTAATACACGGTGAGGGCTGGGCGAGGGAGGCCTTCCCCGAGTTCACAGGCACCAGGGCCACGGTGCGCATTATCGGTAAAATCTCAGCCGTGAAGGTCCCAAGCATGTGAGTTAAATGCTCCGTGTGTTAAGGACTGGAGAGGGGCCCTTTCAGCAGGTGAAGAGTGCAGAGGGAGGTGAAAGATGGTGTGAGATGGGAAAGGGACCCCAGGGTGGGGGGCAGGAAAGAGGCAAGTCTGGGGGCGCACAGAAGGATGGGGCCGAGTGGAGCGCCATCCAGGAGGTACAGGCTTGAAGGGGACACAGTAGGGAGCCGATGTTGGGAGGAAAGGGAGGAGGCCAGAGGCTGTCCACGACGCCTGTGCTAGAAGTCATAGCTTCTGTGGGTGAGGAGGCCTGCCACTCCACAAGAACAGGCCGGCCCGTGCAGTTCGGGGTCCCCAGAGGCGGGGTCTGTCGCGCGGCCTTGGCAACAGGGAAACTCCGGGCCCTTTACAGCTATCTCCACGTCTGCGACAGAAAGGAAGGCAGGTGTATTTCCCGGGCGCTTAGCATCAGACACGTCAGTTTCCAAGACTTGGCAAGCCCCTGCTGCCCCTCCTCAAGCGGCCCCCTTCTGCACGAGGATCCCCCTCCCCACGCTTCTGCAGGGCGCGGGGAGCCGCCCGCCTGCAGGGCAGCGACAGCAGCGCCCCCGCCGGCGGATCCCAGCCAGCGCACTCAGCCCTTCCATCCCGTGCTGCTGCTGCCACCGCGCGGGAGAGGTGGGAATCACAGCCACTTGGGCTCTGCGCTTAGGGTAGAGATCCGCGTGCGTCCAACACAGCGGGAACGTTTCCTTTTTGCAGAGGGCGATGGTGTGCGGCCGGGGTGGGGCGGGCACTGAGTAAAAAAGAGCATCTTTGGAGATTGAGGGCTTACACAGCTGTGGGCTTCTGAATTTTAGAATCAATATGACACTTCTCTAGACTGTTTTATACTAAATATAAATAACAGGAATCTCTGGGCTGCTTGGGCTGGAGAGGCGGCGTGTGGTGATAGCAGGGCCCCTGCTGACTGCACCTTCATGACCCGGCTGCTCATCCCTGACTGGGGGGCCATGTCCCTGCAGTGATGGCAGTAGGTCCTAAACTGTCCGAGTGTTATTTACAGATTCATTTCTCTTTTGAAAACAGTTTTTGTAAAAATTGGAAGGCACAAACACAATGCTTTCCACCAGCGCCCCCCACCCCCAACCCAGGGATGGGAAGAACATGCCAGGAGCCGAAGACTTAAGGCCATGACCAAGGCTGGACCATGGTGACAGAGCTGCACCAGTGGAGAGAAAGAGCCCTGCTTCTGTCAACTCACTGGCTGCTGTGGGTCAGGGCTTCACAAACCCAGCGGAGTTGATCTCTGAGGGATGGCCTTGGTCAATTTTTCAAAACAGAAATTTACTTGTGAGAGGAAAAAAAAAAAAAAAGTACGACAGAGTGACCCAAACAGGACCCAGTGCGGTCAGGACTAGCAACTAGGCACCCCTTACTGGTTGAGGGTTAAAGATCCATGGCTCTTCAATTCTACACCCTGCTAGGAGCGGGTCTGGACAGCAAGTGAAACACTTTCCAGCTCTTAGAATTGCAACTGTTGTGGGCACTTACTCCTCTAAGTTCAGTTTTATCACTCAAGGGAATTCTGATCTAGAGATTACAAAGGTCCTGACTTTGAACCCATGAGGTGGGGACCAACCCAAGGCCAACTTTACCGGGAAAAACCGCTTTGAGGCTCCGCAGGGAGCAGAAAGAGAAACGGCGGTCACATATTGCCCCCTGGTGTCTGACGGCGTTCATTGCACCCTGGCTGCCTCCAAAGGACAAGCGGGGCTCAGGGTCGGTTTTATCTTAACGAGTGTTCTTCCAGGCAGTGACAAGGACCGGCTTTGTGTTGGCCAACCTGTTTCCACACTTGTTGGCTATACAGCGCCACAGAGGGAAAAAAACCACAGAAAACGAGAAGTGTCTGTCCCCCCTGCACCCTGGCTGTCTTCCACCTGGGAGTTGGCATGTGTGATGGTTAAAAAGCATACACTGTTTCACATCTCAATTATTCCCCAATAAAGCTTTTTTCTTAAATTAAAGCATGGACTATTGCGGACAAATCATATTCAAATCTTGGCAGCAGGTGACCAGAGGGTGGACAAGTCACTTAAATCTGGCTGTGCCAGTCCCAAAACACCATTGCACTAGAAAGCCAGAGTTAAAACCCAAAGGGGGCTGATCTCTGCAGCTTACAGGTGAGGGAGGGGCGTGGTCAGTGCTGGGGACACTTCATCTGACAACTGGGGACTGTGAGGGCAGTTGTGAACCTACCCTAAGATGACATGGATAAGGTTTGTAATGCAGTGTCTGGCACACAAGAGCCAATACTTGATAAATAGTAGGTTTCCAAAGGGACCTCATCGATTAAGGGTAGCAGTAGGTCTGGGGAATGGGGGGAGGAGGTGTTGGCATTTTGTGGGAGGGTTTGCCTTGCCCAGCACAGTCCAGTGGAAATATAATGCAAACTGCAAGTTCAAGCCACAACTCTAATTTGCGATTTCTAGTAGGCTTTTTCAAAACAAGTTAGAAAAAGTGAAATCAAATTCATAATACACTTTATTTGATCCTGGGTATCCAAAATATTGTCAACTTGCTATGTAATGTCAAAAATTATTAACGAGAAATGTTATGGGTTCTGTTCATGCCACCTCTTCACAGTTCCACGTCTAAGTTACATTCCCAGTTTATCCCCCTTCAGACGAGCCCACCACCCCCATTTCAACTGCTTAGTGGTCCCTGTGGCTCGTGGCCCCCATGTCGGACAGGGAAGCTCTCCAGGGCTGCTTTGGCGAGGAAGAGGGACGAGACAGTGCCTTGCTGCGCCCACCCTGTGATTGAGCTGGCTGACTACATCAGTGCTTGTGGAAGGGTGCTCAGAGATCCCCTGCTTCAGAATCTTCTGGGCTGGCTTCTTAAACAAAAACTAGATTCCTTGGCTTTCTCCCTGAAAGTGTCTGAAACAAGGTTGGGGGATTAACAGTTATGGAGGTGGCCGTGCTATGTTCCCAGGTTTCCCCTGCTTGGATGTCCCTCCCCTGGAGTTTACACTGGGCTGTGTTCAGTGCCCTACTCTGTCATCCAGCATTTTCTTCTGGCCTGTGCCACTTGGTGCAGGCACACAAAGTGAGTTTCCCACGGCATCTAAGAGGGCAAATCTTATCTCCAGTGGAAAACCCAGCCTATGGTCCATCCATAGCATGAACACCCAGTCCTTTCCCCCCCTAGAATGTTCCTTCCTCCTGCTCTGACTCCCTCTCCCATAGGAGCCAGCTAGAGACCTTTCTACTTATTTAGCAGCTATGGTCTGAATGTGTTTCCCCCAATTCATATGGTGGACACTTACTCCCCAGTGCAACAGTTTTGGGAGGTGGGACCCCTTGGGAGGTCCTTAGATCATGAGGGCTTTGCCTTTGTGAATAAATTAATGCTGTTGAAAAGGTTTTGACTAAGGAAGCTCATTCCTTCTGCTCTTCTGCTCTTTCTCCACGTGAGACCGCAGTGTTTTATCCCCTCTGGAGGATGCCGCAAGAAGGGCCTCATCGGACACTAGATGCCAGCCTGGTAATCTTGAACTTCCCAGTCTCCAGAACTGAGAGAAATGCATTTCTATTCTTTATAAGTTCCCCAGTCCGTGGTATTATGTTATAGCAGCACAAAACAGGCTAAGACACCAGTCCTTTGTCTGATTTCTTTTTCTCTCCACCTCCAGCCATGAAAGCTCTGTGTGTGGAAACAGAAGGACGAGGGGTAGGACAGTGCTATAAAAGCAAAGCTGACAGCAATCAAGCCATTTCGTATTTAAAACTGGTAGTTCCATACTCAGGGAGAGTTATGTGTCTCTGATACAAAAAGTCAACCTCTAAGTGCACTAATCTCATTTATTTCTTCCAGCACCCTAAGAGGTAGCTACTATATCCTATGTTATAGATGAGGCACGTGAGGCACAGAGAGGGCAAGTAACTTTCTCAAGATCACACAGCAAGTAAGTAGTGGAAACAGAGCCTCCAAAGTAAGGACAGAAAAGACCAGTGAACTGAGAGTCATGAAATGGGGGTTCTAGTTCACCCCCTTTGGAAATCACTATCCAAAGGTGATAAACCTTTAAGCTTAACAGAAACCTTTAAGCTTCTCAGAGCTGAAGTGTCTTTCCTTGAAAATGTGACAGTTGAGCATGGAGGACTTGGTCATCTTTTTGTTTCTTTGAATATTCATTTATTCATGTGTTGTATTTTGAGTTTCTTGGAAAGTAACTCCAGGACTCTGAGCTTTTTACAGAAGTATTTACTGGGGAGTGCCCTTGAGCAGCTGGAGAAGCAGGCTCGGCAGGGGAGAAGCTGAGCTGCAAATAGTTCCAGCGGAGGCCGGCAGGGAGCTCTGGGCCTCATAGGGAGGGGCTCGAAAATTGTCCCAGCTGAGTAGTCCTGGATTCAGGCTGCCACTGGGAAGGGGGCTTAACCTTGGGAAGGAGCAGTTTCCTCTGGTTGTGGGGACCTCGGGAAAAGGACTAGTCTGTGGGCTATCACCACCCCCTGGCTGGGGGGATGGGCGTCCCCCACTAGAGGGGGTCTTTCTGCTAGCATCCTTTCCTCATGCTGTCCACATTCATTCACTTCATCTACGGAGGTCACCCTTGCATGGAAGCAAGCGCTGCAGGGCTGTGGCTGGTGGCCCTCTTTCTGAAGGAAACTCACAAGAGGAGGAGAGGGTGTGGGAGGAGCTGCACCCCCCCACCGTGGCAGTGGTCTCGAGGTAAGTGCACCCCTCATCTCTCTCTCCTGCTGCCCGTTCCAGGTGACCCTCGTACCTGACACGCACCTCTCTGGGCTTGGGACTCTCTGCCTGGTGACTCAGCCTGTGCTCCTGAGAGGGCTGAACCCCTGTACCCCACTTGCCTACTTTGTCAAAAGTGGGCTGCAGAGTAGAGAGAACTGTCTCACTGGGTTACTCGGGGGGCTCATTTCTCTGTTGCCCTCATGTTGTAACAGCAGCCCTTCCCACTCCTGATGACCAGTGCCCAGTCAGGTGTCATGAGGCCTCCCTCAACTGCTGGAGTCTTGGCTTGAGGAGGCTAAAGTTGTCAGGCTGCAGACATGGCTCAAAGTTTAATCAGACCTTTGCGATGTTCCTTGTGACCCCCTCTGAGAGTCAGGACTTCTGGTCTTGCACAGCCTAGACTTTTAGGAATGGGAAGTATGGAATCTCCAAGTGGATCTCTGACAGTAACAGTTATGGCCTGTCAGTTTCTTGGCTCATGTGATCCATGTTCAGACATCATGTATGATAGGGCGTGTGAGCTGATGTGTCCCATTTGCACAGGCATCACCTTCAACAGGGTGTACAGGTGGCCATTCCAGCGCTCTGTTTGGCTGGTAGCTTCTGATGGTGTGGGACCAGTGGATTTCACCATCCTGTGATTCCCTGATTTGTTTCTTTGGTCACAGCTCCTGGTCTGAAGCAATGCTACATGGATCAATTCCATGACCATGGATCAAATACTCTGCAAGCCTTTGGTATCGATGATGGCTGACACCCTCCAAGCAAGAAAGGCAAATCTGTTCTCAGAGTCCTATTTCTTCTAGTGAAGCTGAATCTCTACCCCTACAAGGTAGAAACAGTCTAGTGTAATCAACTTCCCACCAGGTAGTTGGTCCTTGAGAAATGATGCCATATACCAGCGCTTCTCAACCTGTGGGTCGTGACCCCTTTGGGGGTCGAACGACCCTTTTATAGGGGTCGCCTAAGACCGTCCTGCGTATCAGATATTTACATGATAATTCATAATAGTAGCAAAATTACAGTTGTGAAGTAGCAACAAAAACAATTTTATGGTTGGGGGTCACTACAACATGAGGAACTGTATTAAAGGGTCGCGGCATTAGGAAGGTTCAGAACCACTGCCGTGCACAGTGGCTCAGCGTGGCACATAACTAATCAGCCTTAGTGAGCGGGATCCCTGTAGCAGTGGGGCCCACACAGACCCTCCTTCATGCTCAATACCTTATTCACCAGCTTATTATCCTTGCTGTGCGATGGCCAACTGCAGAGGCTGGTTGATGTTCACTTAGTTCTGTCTTCTTAGTTGCACACTGGCTTTGCAGTGTCATTGCTTTCTGGTCAACCTTAAAAGGTAACAGAAAACTCTGTGTAATTTGTGCCCGCTTCATGAGTGGGTTATCCACATGCCTCTTCTCTAGACCTTCTTGCCCAATCTGCCAAATCTCTCTCTTTCCAAGGTCTTAACTAACAACACAACCATTCACTATCGACTGTGAGCCTGTGTATAGTCTGGCCTTCGATTACTTGTCTTTCCACATGGGATAAATAACCAGGCCACTTACCCTCGCTCTGGCCCCGGGAGGCTTTAGTCTCACCCGTGATTCTCAGGAGCACCACCTGTGTTGGGCTGCATTGCAGGGCACTGCATTTTCAGCGTGTGCCCACCCACGCACTGACTCATTTGCAAAGCAGACTTGGCCTGATTCCTCCTCTGCCAGTTAGTTCTTACAGCTGAGAAAGAGATTCTGGTGCAATCATGGTGGTTGACGTGAGGGTCTGGGTGACATGGTCACATACTCATGCCTTCCATCTCTGTTTTTTGCTCATCTTGGGTATGCCACACCTGAAATACAGTGTGTGCTTGGTGAGCCCAGCTGCCCCCACAGTCTGCTGGGTAACAGAACCGTGTTCATGATGGGCAGCTCTGGCTGCATGGTCACTTGAAATCCTGTGACCCAGTCCTCTGAGAAATTGCAGCATCAGGGGCTATTTTTCAATGAGCGCATAGTTCCCTACTGCAGAGCATGGCCTAAGTCCAGAAGCTTAGGAACATAGGTTGTGATATTCCTCCAAGGACTCTATAGTACAGTGCCTTTCCCACCACTGATGCCATTAAGAACCAGAGGGTCTTTCATGCCCACCTGGAAGGTTTGTTTGCACTGCAGCCCGAGGCTGTTATAGAATACTGATCTTACCCTGACCCCACTGGAAAAACAGTGTGATGCTCTATAGAATTGTTACATAAATGAGCCAAGTATGTAAGCACATCTTACTGCAGGCCTTCCCTCCAGGGGACAGTCATCATGAGCTTAATGGTGTTGTCCATCGATCATTTTATATCGATCCCTTTAGTGAATGGGATGTCTTTCAAGCCTCAGGGGCGGGTAGATTTGGGGCCTTATGAAGTGTATCTACTTAGCGTGTCCACTTCTCTAACTACTCTAGTGTGCAGAGCTTTCCAAAAGCTGTCTGAGCAGCGTGCAGCAGCACCTTCCAGAGACCTCGCCATGGTGTTAAATCCTGCAACACAGACAGAGATGAGTCCCAAAGATAGCTTCGTCCGTATCCCATGTTCTCCTTGATCCAGCACCCCAAGATCCAGGCCCATACACCTGCTGGCTTCTGTTAGTACACATTGGTTAGCGTTTACGGTTCTTCTGGGGTCATCCCAGGCGTCTAATGCTGGGCAACACACCATCCCAAATGTAGTGGAGGGAAAGGACATTCTTTCATTACTGCTATCTTCCCATAGCTCCAGGGGTTGAGTGAGCTTGGAGAAGCATTCTTGCCGTAGGTATCTCATGTAGTTGGAGTCAGGTCATCAGGTGACTACGCTATTCCTTCAGATATTAAATATTCATTGCACTACTAATGGGCAAGAATCAAATCATTATTGCAACATAATTCCACTCTCTTTGCAGGTGGAATGCCATATTTAAGAATCTTAGCAGGTAGAGAGTGCTGCCATATTTAAGAATCTTAGCAGGTAGAAAGATAATATCATGAAAGAGCATTTGGAAGTACAGAGTCAAACACGGAAGGCTTCCTGGAGTAGGAGACTAAGTGTTTACTATACTGCAGAAAGAGGATCTTGCTTAGTAGTCTGTGGGTGGAGGTAGCATGCGATGTGAGGAGGTGATAGAGATGGCGACTTATTCCAGGCCCTTCAAGTTGCTCCCAGTGGTGGGGTCACAGGAAGGTCATGAATGGCAGGTGTGGTTGGAGTGGTACCCAGGGGCCAGAACATGATAAGTTCTTAAGTGCCCTAATAAGGAATGTTTACTTATTCTGCAAATGATGGGAGCCATAAAAGGATTTTGAGAAGGAAAATGACATAATAAGCTTTGTATTTTTTTATTAAGTCATTTGTACATAGATCATGTATACATTTATGCCATTATGGGATTCAATGTTTTGCTTATTTGTACAAATTGGAGTGCTTACATCCTACTAATCAACACAGCTCTCACCTCATTTGCCCAATTACAGCATTAAGGCATTTATGTTCTACACCTGATAGATCCAACTTGTACTTGCAATATGTTCCCTAGGTGTAGTCCCCCTACTAACCCTCCCTCTATCGACCCACACCCCTCCCTTTTCCTCTCCCTCTCCTTCCCTCCTTCATCCTAGGCTATAGTTGAGTTACATTTTTTTTATATGTTTAGTATTATTTTCTTTTCTTTTTTTTTATTGTTGAGGATTTATTGAGGGTACAAGAAACCAGTTTACATTGATTGCATTTGTTAGGTAAAGTCCTTCTTACAATCATGTTTTGCCCCCAAAAGGTGTGACACACAACAAGACACCTCCATTTTTCATATACAAGTGTGAATGATTATAAATTTGTTTCACAGTAGTACTCAGTACATTAGATATTTCTTTTTTCCATTCCTGAGATACTTTACTAAGAAGAATATTTTCCATGTTCCCATGTTTATCCATGTAAACATAAAGAGGTAAAGTCTCCATTTTTTTTAATGCTGCATAGTATTCCATAGTATACATATACCACAATTTATTAATCCATTCATAAGCTTTGTATTTTTAAAATGCCATTGCTGGGTGGTGCCTGTGGCTCAGTCGGTAGGGTGGCGGCCCCATATACTGAGGGTGGCAGGTTCAAACCTGGCCCTGGCCAAACTGCAACAACAACAAAAAGTAGCCGGGCGCCGTGGTGGGTGCCTGTAGTCCCAGCTACTCGGGAGACTGAGGCAAGAGAATCGCCCGAGCACAGGAGTTGGATGCTGCTGTGAGCTGTGTGATGCCATGGCACTCTACCCAGGGCGGTAAAGTGAGACTCTGTTTCTACAAAAGATAAAAAAATGCCGTTGCTCATGGAGGGAAGAAAGGGAGGAGGCAAGGCTGCAGGGGAAGACCAGCTAGTTAGTAAGAAAGTCATTGCAAAAGCAATGTTCCGCGGAAATGAAGGAGTGCAGATTAGAAGCCGAGGGATGTGTGAGCGACCTAGTGATTTTCGAATTGTGTGCTGTTAGAGAGCAGTTGTCAGAAAACCTTAGAATAAACACTTTATTTTTGACATCTGCATCTGTAGTACTTATAGGAGGGCATCATAGCAGATGTATCTAATAAATAATGAGAAGCATGAGGCCTGGTATATTTATTTACAACATTTCCTTGATTGTTTAGCCAAGAACATAAATGACATAGCTCCTTGGGTTCACTCTTGACTCTGGAGGAATGATCTGTAACCTCGAATCCACATGGCAAATGTTCTGCAGTAAAGGTCACTAAGGGCCTTGGCCAGTGATTTTCAACCAGTGAGCCACCAGAGGATCTTAGATGTGCCTTGGAAATTTGTAAAGATCATTCGTTAAATTATATTCAAAAGAAGTTCAAAGCACAATAAGTATATATAATTTTTACTCTTTTCTTTAATCAACATTACTTAAGTGTGCTACAGAAGTTTAACTATAAGTTCAAGTGTGCCGTGAGATAAGAAAGGTTGAAAAACACTAGGCTAAGTTGATTACACAGTAGAGTGAGGGGGAACGTGAGTTGTGGAGGACTGTGAGCTGTCCCCATGAGAGGGTATGACAAAGGACCTGCTGTACAATTTGGGCTTTAGCAGTGGGGTGATTTGGGAAGGGTTCAAGAAAACTGGGGTTTACTCTAATTGGGGGCTGTCAAAAAAGTTGGGAAAACCCACATGTTTATCCACTAGTGAACAGATAACCAATATGTGGTAGATTCGTGTGACGGAAAAATATTTTTTCATAAAAAGGCTTGATCCAGGCACTGGGTTTAGGTGGTATCTCAGGGTGGTTTTGATTTGCATTTCTCTGATGATTAGGGCTGATGAGCATTTTTTTCATGTGTTTGTTAGCCATTCGTCTGTCTTCAGAGAAGGTCCTGTTCACTTCTCTTGCGCGGTGATAGATGGCATTGTTTACTCTTTTTTTATTGATTAATTTGAGTTCTCTATCGATTTTACTTATCAGCTCATTGTCAGATTCATAACATTCTGAAGGTTGTCTATTTGCTTTAATTGTTGTCATAAAAAAAAAAGATGGAGACTTTACGTCTTTTGTATTAACCTGGATGCAGCCGAAACACATTCTTCTTAGGAAAGTATCATAAGACTGGAAAAACAAAAATCCAATATACTCGATACCAATGTAAAGCCAGCAGACATCCACTATATGGCCACACAAGAGAAAAGCTCAATTCAATTCAAGATTGGGGGAGGGGAGCAGAAGGAAGGGGGAGGGGGCAACCGGAGGGGGATGGGTGAGTTCCCACCTAATGGGCACATTTAAGGGTATATGGCACACCTTCTGGGTGTGGTGGGACACAACTATAACAGAGATTCGGCCTAACAAATGCACACAGTGTAACCTAATTGTAACCCTAGATTAATCTGAAAAAAAAAAAAAAAGGTGTGATGCACGCCTTTTTAGTAGGATGGATGAACCCGGAACACTATGCCAGCTGAAAGAAGTCGGTCATGCACATCCACAGAAAGAACAGATAAGTTTCCCCCTATAGGAAACGTTCAGAATGGGAAAACATAGAGACAGAAAGTATAGGCAGTCCCCGAGTTACAAACGCCTGACTGGTGTACAACTTGCGCTCACGAGTGGAGGCTAATATAGGTAACACAGGATGTCCCTGTTCCAACTTACATATAAATTCAACTTAAGGACAAAGCTACACAACCTATCTCATTCATAACCCGAGGACTGCCTGTAGATTAGTGGCTGCTTAGGGCTGGGGAAAAACTGATTCTGGCTCTATACAAGGGCTGCAGGGAGGGGGATTGGTGAGCGCCCACCAAATGGGCACAATGTAAAGGTACATAGCACCCCCAACTGGTTTCGGGACGCAGCTACAACAGGAATCTCACCTAACAAACGAAGACTTTGTGACTTTTACTCGCATATTAATCTGAAATTTAAAAAAAAAAAGAAAACGGGTTCAGGGCTTGTTTTTGAGGTAAGGAAAATGTTCAAAAATTTATTCCTTTGATGATTGTACAACTCTGAGTATCCTTCCAAAACATCGAATGGAACCCTTGACATAGGTGAATTGTATGATGTGCCAATTATATCTCCATAAAGCTGTTGCAAAAATAAATAAATAAATAAAAAGAAAGTAGAGTCGATTCTAAATAAATCCTCTCTACAGAAAGAGGAGAGAGCAGGGAAATAGCCATATTGATAAAGAAATACACGGAAAAGTCATTCATTTGCTGAGAGGGGAAATGTACAGGATTTCGTCAGTTACATGGGCTAGACTAAATTCCCCTGTGGCCTTGTTTCCTCTCACTTTGTCTGTCTCAAAGTGATCTTGTCTGGTGTTGGTCCGGTTGGCATTCTGTGAGATTGTTTAGGCCTGAGAGGAGAATAATATACTCTCCTATACTCTCCTATGAGTGCAAACAAGTTTCCACCAGCAGTGGGGCTCAGCCCTGCAGGTCAGCTCAGTTCCTGGTTGTTGCAGGCTGCCTATGTTCTTTCTCAAGGGACCCTCTGGAATGTTGTGGGGGCATTTCACTGGGGAACCCCTCAAGTCTCGTGCAACATTGCAGATGTGAGAGGGTGAATTTGATAGTGAGAACATCCATAGAACTTATTAGATTCCTTAAAGTGGTCTGTCTCCAGAAAATATTAAGAATCACTGGTCCAAATTAAAAAGTGAAGAAGAATAAATATGAAACTCTTATCTTAAAGAATAAATATGAAACTCTTAAAAATCTTAAAGGTAGTTAGAGAAAAAGGACCCATTAGCAGAGAGGCTGAGGAGTTGTGGTGAAGAGGAAAGAAACCAAGAAAGATAAGAACGGGAAGAAGGGTTTCCAGATGGAGCCAAGGCCTGTATTGTCAAGGGTCACAGAAAGGTCAAGACAGGTCAAAACTAAACTGTTTAATTAAACCGTAATATAAACAGTTATATCTTGAGGATTAACCATCAGAGTGGGGTGCTATCCTAGAAGATATTTTTTTAGGAAATAGGGCTCCATTTCCCCTGAATGGTTGAGTCAGTGACCTGTGCGAAGGGCTTTATGGTTTTCTGATGCTTTGGGTCTGTGTTTAAAGAGTCACCCTCCTCAACCAGAGGCCAAGTCGGATGCAAAGGTCACTGGTCTTGGTGAGTTACTGCGCAAGCCAGGCACATTCCGGAATCCTCCTCTAATCTGCTGTCCCAAAACTGGCTCCCTGACTCACTGCATCCATCCTTCAGTGAGCTCTGGAGGGTGACAATAAGTGGAATTTTTAAAAATTCACAACTGAATGTTGTCTGAAGCATTCACCAAGGAAACGGGAAGTCACGCACCTCATAGGTCTGTGCCTTCAGCTTGTGACTGCATTCCCCCTTTTAGCCAGGAAGAATTTGCTCCCGGTTCTATCGGATCTGAAGCAAGTCAGAGATGACTCTTCCTGCAATGTGGTGGTCTCTCCCCATTCCTTCTCATGGACCACATGATTCTCTGCTTCTAGCTGCATCTGTTTCACACGGGAAGAAGTGCGTATGTGTGGGAGGATCTGTTACCCTCTTGATGGTCTTTGGAATAGTTCAGCACCAACTCAGGGGCTCTGATTATGACTAAAGACCCAGATTTCAGGTGGGAATCTATTGCTTGCTACTCAATTTCTTTTTTAAACCCAGAATATTATTAGAGAAAGATTATATAGAAATAATGATAGATTTTATAGATTATATAGAAATAATCATTTGTTATT
The DNA here is from genome assembly GCA_963573935.1 of Arctocebus calabarensis. Classification (NCBI taxonomy): domain Eukaryota; kingdom Metazoa; phylum Chordata; class Mammalia; order Primates; family Lorisidae; genus Arctocebus; species Arctocebus calabarensis. Next base: position 15,243 of record CAUYON010088339.1, read on the forward strand.
TGGAGTATTTTTGACAGATATCAGTGCGTTTCATCTTTGTTATTTTATTTTGGGAGTGATATTATTATCACATTTTGCAGATGAAAAACTGAGGCATGGATATTTTAACTACAAATACTACTATTATCTATTTAATGTTGTATAACTGCATTTTATGAGCGATACTATTACTATAAATATGCCACTATTTTCTATTCAATAAATGCTAGCATTATTCCCATCTTATGGATGAGAAGGTGAGGCACAGAGAATCTTGCTAATAAGGAGGCAGTTGCTGTTCTTGGGATCTGTGGCTTCTCATCAGCAGAACACTGTCAACTTGTACTAGCATTTGTGGCAAATATCAGCGGCTCAAAGTATCAGCTATGCCCATCACAACCCCCACAGGGCTGTGATTGGCACAGCTGCTCAAGTTCATGTTCCTTGTCTCCCATTCTCTCCAGCTACTGGCACATTCATCTGTGGTCTGAGCCATGACCTAAGGAGGAGTCTTTGATATTGGAGGCCCAAGAGGGCTGGTCTCATGGCGAGGAGGTGTGTAAGTATGGGGAGAAGGTTTGGGTGGTGGCTGGGCTGGGAGGAAGGTTGATGCCACAGGAACTTCTGATTTGATTCACAGACCCGGGAAGGCTGATGGGTCCCGTGAGACGCAGAACCCCCCTGCGCCAGCCCAGAACCACGGTTACACAGCACTGGCCTCGCAGTGGATGGAGAAGGTGACAGGAGGCTCAGGATCTTTGAGTTTGTCCCCCTTTTTGAAATGAGGAACCCCTGTTCATCATGGTGCCCCGTTTTGAGCACTCCCCCAACCTTTGCAATTCATCTTCCTATTTGACCTCTTCTGGGAAAATAGCCTTAGTTGTTATCACTCTGGAAAGAATCTGATAAAGGAGTTTACATTAGATAAGGGAGTTGGCGCCATCTGTCACTCCAACATTGCCAGTTCAGAGGCATTCCTTCCCCACAGCAGGATCTGCCAAAGGCTGGTGGAACTGGAGTGTGCAGAGTGGCAGGAGACAGCCCCGATCAGAAGGAAATTCACCCTGGCTGCAAGGGCAACGCTCCATGTCTGGGAACACAGCAACCTCGAAAAGACTGTAAGTGTTTGTCTAACCCTTTGACCTGTGCCATCCCACCTGGCCTTTCTCGTTACAAATAGACAACCTTCTCACCTCATCAGGGGAGGAAGTGTTTCCCTTTCCTCCAAGTTCACCTTATATCATGGCACGTTTGAATCACAGCAGGTAACACGGGGCTAGTTGCCTGAATCAACATCAGGCTGGGGCTATGAAGCCAACATCAATAAAGGCATCACAACAGCAAACACTTGGAGAGTACTTACTACGTGCCAGGCACTGTTCTATGCACTTTGAATGTATTATTTCCTTATAGAATCCTACAATCGTAGGTGAAACTCACATCTCCCCTTTGCAGTTGAAAAAGCGGAGGTTCAGAGAGGTTCAGAAACTTGCCCACAATCACACAGCATAGACTGTGTGCTGGAGTCAGGTTCTGAGCCCAAGTGGTGTAGATCCAGAGTACATGGTCTCCACCGAGTGTAGGACTTGAGTATATTCAGCCGCTGTCTAGCCCACCGGCAGAGTGAAATGTGTTCCTGTGTGCCTCCACCCCCTATATCCAGCTGGAAATGTGGCAGAGGCCAACAGGGGCATGACAAGAGTCCGGCAATGGGAGTTAGAAAATGTAGGTTTTAGGTTCGGCACCTGTGGCTCAACGGGCTAAGGCACCAGCCACGTACATCTGAGCTGGCGGGTTCGAATCCAGCCCGGGCCGCCAAACAACAATGACGGCTGCAACCAAAGAAAAATGGCCGGGCGTTGTGGCGGGCGCCTGTAGTCCCAGCTACTTGGGAGGCGGAGGCAGGAGACTCGCTTGAGCGCAGGAATTAGAGGTGCTGTGAGCTATGATGCCACAGCACTCTATCCAGGGTGACAGCTTGAGGCTCTGTCTCAAAAAAAAAAAAAAAAAAAAGAAAGAAAGAAAATGTAGGTTTTAGTCTTTTCATCTCTACAAAGCCACATGAAATTCAGGATGTCACTTTAAATCCTCCTTGTCTCAGACTCTCCAAATAAAGATGATAATAACCTCTGTTGCCCAGATCATAAGATTTTGGGTGGCGATCAGAGGAACCCAGCTGAGGAAAGGGCTTGGTAAACTGTGAAGGTACCACTTACATCCCCACAGTGCCTGCCTCACCTAGAGTAACAGCACAGCCTCACTGTCACCTACAAGGGACAGTATATTTATGTTTCTATCTCACTGGGAAAGTAAGAACAGGAAGCATCCCAGCCCAGTGCTAGAAGCCTGGAGTGACGGCTTGGGTCAGAGGACACATGTACCCCGACCCCTCCTGATAAGTGAATTACATTCTCCTAGGAAAAGACCATAAAAGGCTGACGGGCTCAGGGGTAGTGACGACATTAAAGGGCAGTGGTGCACATTCATCATCTCGGGGCAGATTCTTCTGCATTCTTTATGCGCTGTCAGGAAGACTTCCAAAGAGCACAAGTAGCCCTTGGACTTGTGCGTCTCACTCCAAAGGCAGGAAGGGGCCTGGACAGGAACTTTTCTTCTTCAGAAAACTAAATGAGCACCTCTGACGCCAAGACCACAAGTTCCAATTTAATTCACATCCGTGTGACTAAATCTTCACTAATGACTGTCCAAAGGCTGAAGAGGAAGACACTGGTCAAGTTGGGATGCTCCCAAGAGACGCCTCAGTCTCAAATCACAGCCACAGCAGACACCATCTGACTGGCAGGATGACTCTTCTGTAGACACATGGAAGGCATAAGTCATAAAGAATAAATTTGAGTGAAAAATAGGAGAAAACATATGTCAAAAGAAGAAATATCCCAAGGAATATTCATTTAAAGATATGTCATTTAAAAGTTCCAAGCATTGTTAAAAAAAAACTTACATATTTTGTTGCAGTATGGCCAGGGCCGGATTTGAACCCTCCATCCTCAGTATAAGGGGCTGGTGCCCTACTCACTGAGCAACAGGCACCACCCCAAAAACTCACATATTTTATATTTGTTGGCTACAGGGTTCCATATTAATGGTCAATTCGGGCTACCAGATCTCTGTGATCCGTTAATTTAATTGTTCAAAGATTCTCTCCTTACTTGAGATTTATAGGTATAAGCTATCAATGTCTAATACAATTATGTTTGTTAAATTCTTCCTTGATTTGTCAATACTTCCTTCTAGTTTTGTTAATTTAGGATTTCGATATCTGAGGATTTGGAGTTAGGCATATAATGAATTTATGATTACTGCAACTTGATGGTAATTGTTCTATTTTAATTACATTGTATCCACTATCCTTATTAGTATGTTCTGCCTTAAAGTGAATTTTCTTTGGTATTAATACTACATCATTTTTTGTTGTTGTTGTTTAGTTACAATATATTTTGGTTTCCCCTTTTAACTTTAACATTTCCATTTATTTTAACCTTATGTGTGTATCTTGTAAATTACATCTTAGATCCTGTTTTATTTTACCTAACATGCTAATTTCTGCCTTTCAACTGTTAAGTGTAATTTGTATATATTGGTTGTGGTTAATGATCTATTTGTGTTCATTTCACACACATAGTTTTATATGTTCTAGAGAACATTCTTTTTCCTTACACTTTTTTCTCCTTTCCTGTGTCCTATTGATCTAAAAAGTTTTCTTTTCTGTCTTCTTCTTTTCTTTTCTTTTTTTTTTGAGACAGAGTTTCACTCTGTCATCCTGGGTACAGTGCCATGATGTCATCATAGCTCACAGCAACCTCAAACTTTTGGGCTGAAGAGATCCTCCTGCCTCAGCCTCCTGAGTAACTAAGACTACAGGTTCCTACCACAATGCCTGGCTGATTTTTCTAGTTTTAGTAGAGGCAGGGTGTCATTATTGCTCAGGGTGTTCTCCAACTCCTGAGCTCTAGCAATCCACCTGTCTGCCCCCCATCCGTGCCCAAGTGTTAGGATTACAGGCGTTGAGTCACTGAGTCTGAACTAAAAAGATTTTTATTAATATGTTTTTCTTATTCTTACTGTTGGATTCAAATATAGGAATTATATCTTTATACTTTTACTGGTTACTTTAAATTTGTAACACACATATTTAACTGTATGCTTTTCTAGAAAAGTTCTCCAACCTTGTTATTTTTGTCTAGAATTTAATTTTACCTTTTAAAAATTAATCTCTTTTCTTTTTTTTTTTTTTTCTGAGACAGAGCCTCAAGTTGTCACCCTGGATAGAGTGCTGTGGCATCACAGCTCACAGCAACATCCAATTCCTGGGCTTAAGCGAATCTCTTGCCTCCGCCTCCCAAGTAGCTGGGACTATAGGCGCCCGCCACAACACCCGGCCATTTTTTGGTTGCAGCTGTCATTGTTGTTTGGCGGGTCCATACTGAATTTGAACCCACTAGCTCAGGTGTACGTGGCTGGCGCCTTAGCCCGTAGAGCCACAGGCGCCGAGCCAAAAATTAGTCTCTTTTCAATTAAAGGATCATAGCCATACTAAATTAATATGAACAACAAAATAAAACAAGAACAAATAATAAACAGAATAATAAGCAAAAAATTTTAATTTCTTTTGTTTGTAATTTGTAATTTTTAAATTTTTATTCCCACATGTCTCTCTATTCATGTTTTTCTTATTTCAGAATGTCCTGGTACTTCTTTGAGGGCACTCTGAGGATGGTAAACTTTAAAATCACTAAAAGTTTGAGAATGTCGTTATTTTTTCTTCTATTTCTTAGTAACAGTTTAGCTAGGTATAAATACCAAGCTGCTTCCCCTTTACTCTTTGAAGACATATCTCTGCCCTCTATCTGCCATACTTTTCTTGTGATTCCTTTTACAAGCCTTAAAGCTTTTAAGATTTTCTTTTGATCTTGTTTTATTTTATTTAATATGGTATAATGCTATAGATATATTTCTGGGCGTGAATTCATCTTTATTCATCCTTCTTCATAATTGAAATCCAGTTTTAATCTAAGGACATTTTATTCCTCATTTCTGTAAAATTCTCTTCTATACTGCTGTTTGTATGCCATTTCTTCCCTTCATTTTTATGGAACTCGTTTTAGACGTGTCAAGTATTTTAATGATTCTCCATCTCTCTGACCTGGACTGTCTATTATAAATTTGAACCTTGGGTCTTTCTACAATGTATTCCAGTTTTAATCCTGTGAGCATCCTAGGAAAGTGGTATTTTTTATGAGAAAATAAAGCGCATATCTCTGCTGAAAGTTGAAATCCCTTATTTATCCAAATATTGCATTGCATTAGGACTTAAGTAACTTATTAGCAAGCCATACGAGAACCGTTCTAGTCCATCCTCAGGCTTCTGGCGCCACCTTTGCAACTTTCACACACTTTGCCTTTCTTGATGTGTGGTCACCATATTGCTCTAGGACTCCAAATCTTTGCGTGTGCTATTTCCTTCTCGTGGGATGACTGAACCTATTTAGAAACCCACTTCAAAACTAACAATTCTACACGATCTTTCTCAGTCTTACAAGAATCAGTGCTTTCCTCCCTGCTCCCTGGAATTCTATAAAGTCACAATATATTGTCATTAACTGCTTATAAGTCTATTTCTCCAGAGAGACTTTCAGAGCAATCTGAGGGCAAGAAATAACTGTTTCTGCATATCAAGCATCCAGATCACTGCCTGTCAAAAGTTGTCATGATATGTTTTTCTGGATGAGTTTTCAATGACAAAGAGAATTCATTATGGTTTAACACTAATCTCTCTCTCCTTTGAAATTTTTATTCTAGACCATCCTCCACTGACAGTTGGAGCTGCTTTTGATTTGGTATTGTTCGATTTTTTTTTCCTCCCAGAAGGTTGCAATCATATCCTGCAAAAAGGAACAAGCAAACTCAACTGTCCTGTCATTATATGGACTCTGACACACTTTCACAAATGACTGGGTTCAGCAGTTCTCAGCCATATTCAGCAGTGACACTTCTCCCGCTGCCTTCTGAAGCCAACATGGGAAGGACAATCTGTCTGTTTTTGATTGGTTAACACTTAACTCATCAAAAATGTGTTTTGTAACACATAGTCCATGTCCAAGAGGTCTTGCAAGACTTCCAAAGCTTTTCCCACACCCTTTTTCTTCTCACCCTCAAAAAAAGAAACAGTGTTTTGCCAAAAACAAATTATCCCAATTCTCAAAAAGGACTGCTCTTGCATCGGAATCTTCAACCCACAAAAGTACATTTTAGGCCTAATCTTGGCCAATACTCCCTGCCCTGGAGTCTACGCATATCTGATTTGCCTCCTGCTCAAGTGGCCAGCAGAGCCCCGGCACCTCTTCCTAACCCTCCAGGCTGCTGCCTCGAGGCAGAGTGGGCTGGGGGCAGCAGGACACCGGGCTAGGAAGGGCTTCCGGAAGGTGCCTTGGGCTTCACCTGCTGTAAGGGCTTGGAAACAGCTGCTGGGGGCAAATGCTCCATTTGCCACTGGGCAGAGACAGATTATTCTTTTCCTTGAATGGACTTTACCTCAAATTTTCTCTTGTCATTAGGTCAAACTGGCCCGAAGAAAAAGAGAAAAGAGCAAATTCCACAATAAAGAACTTCCTGTTTACTAACAACTGGAGCAATTTCGGGTAAAAGCTGAGTGGCTTAGGAAACATCTTAAATACATTTGAACTGTTATTGTCAGGATACTGGATGTTTCTTTTTCTCTGAGGAAGTCATACTGAGGGACACACATGTCTGTTTGCCATTCTTTCCCTCCATGCTAGCCTCATTGATACCATCAGAGATTAGATTCTGGAAAGTTATAAGAGCCTCTGGGAATCCAATCTCTGCCTATTCAGAGTCATACCTATTGTTGTCAGAAAACTTACCTGAAGTGCAGACCTGGTCACACCAGTCTCTTAGTAAAAGCTTTTAATAGCTCCTCACTTAAGATGTCTGACCTTGACCCTCAGCTCCCATCATGGCCAGCAACATCTCTCATCACTGCCTGAGTGCAGCCAATCAACACTCTGTCAACTGAGATTATTAACAAGTCCAGTAATAAATATTACTATAGAAATAAAGGAAGGCAGAGAAGCATAATTTACAAACTGGACACTTAAAAACAGAGGTCTGTCTGTTCAAAGAACCAGGAATGAAAAGTATAGTCATTGAAAAGAAGTCCTCAATGGGAAGGTGAAATGACAGATCATTGGGAAAATTTGTGAATTGAAGGGTAGAGCTGGGAAACACCCAGAAAGCATCAGGAAGAGATGAAGAAAGGTGGTAAGACGTATGGAGACAAAAAGATTCAACATTTTTGTACTGGGAATTCTAAGGGAAAATAGTATAAGGAGTTAGAAAGAGGCAATGAAGAGATTATGATTGAATTTCCCAGAATTGAAGGAATATGTAAATACTGAGATTAAAGAACCACAGCTTCAACAATGAAAACCAAAATGAATTAAAAAGAAAAATCCAAATGTTCCTTTATTTTAACAGAACTATGGAATTACCAAAGAGAAAAATCCCGATAACAGAGAGAGAGTGCGCACATTATCTAGAAGGGTAAATTAGACTAACAGCTTCTTATCAGAAAAGTGGAACAAATCAATAGAAACATAACTGCCTAAGGCAGAGGAAACATAACTATCTTTTTAGAATTCTACTCACTGTGATATTATAATTCAAAGACCGTGAGAATTTACTACTCACAGGCCTGTTCTTGAGTGTACTTCGGCAAGAGGTGAATTCAACTCAAAGGAACAAGTGAGATGAACTGGATGATATTTAAGAAGTAGAATCCGCATTTCTGAACTCCCAAACCAGGTTTCTTGACAAGGAGGAAAGTTCCATTAGAAAGAGGCACAGATGATCTTGGGGGAGTTTATTAGAAGTTCCGGCTTCCATTTACTGCTATCACCGGGTCATCATTTTCTTAATGCCGCCAAGTAAATTTCTTTCTTTTTTTTTTTTTTTCCTAAGTGAATTTCTTTAGTCATTAGCACATTGAGTTACTGATTTTCAGCAGCTACGTGGCTCCAATATGAATTCAGAATTTAATGAAAACACTTATTTTCTGTCAAGGTAGAACTTGGAGGGACTCTGAATAAATTTTAGAAAGAGCAGAATTCATTTATGGCAAAAGCTAGGGTTTTTCATTTTCATTTCTGTTTTCTCAATTTATAATCTACTTGCAAGTTTTCCCAGGATTGCTTTAGGGGCACTTTATTATCAAGAAGATGGAGAAAGACTATGACACAGAATAAGCAAGGTTATTTCAAGTCTCCACACACTGGCACTATGAACTTGGGCAAGACGCTTAACTTCTGTGAATTATAATCCTTCTCTGTTAAATGAAGATAGTAATCGTTTCCTCTCTGAGTTAATATGTTGATTAAGGGCTTATGGTATAACTTTCCTTTCCTCTTCTTTGGAAGGTAGAACATACGTTAGGGTCACTCAATGTACCAGAAGGAAGATTTCCTCTGGAGTGAGTGTTGTCAGATACTCTCTGGCCCTGGGCATCATTTATCCCAACCTATTAGTTTCCCACCCACTGGAATGTGTCACAGGCATGTGGCTTTCCTTCTTTGTCTGGTCAGTGTTTCCCATAGCATCTATGACTCATATAAATAACACGTTTCTTTCATGGAAACTAGTGTTCATTCATAATACCCATTTATACTTTGCTTAAACTGATAATGTACACATTTTAGTTGTCTGGACAGGTTTGTAACTACATAGTTGACCTCCATAGTTGACCTTCTCCCTACATCGACCACCTCCTTAAGTTGACCTAATTTTCATAGACCAGACATGTACCATATGTACATACCAGTACAGTAGGCCTAGTTCCTTATATCTATCACCTCTGTATATTGACCAGGATGTTACAGTCCTCTGGTGGTCAACGTACAGAAGTTCTACTGTATTTATTTTAGGAGAGAGAAATTCTCTTGGTTCATCATTATTCAGTATAAACACCCCTGTACTATTTAGAGTCCACCAGTTTGGGACGTTGTTGGGGTGACATAAAAAAGGGGCTTGGGTGGTCTATTTTCTGCTCTTTTCTAGATTTATGGTGAAAAGAACATTCAGTTAGGTAATTAATATAAAAAGACCTAAAGGAAAGGGAAAGAGAAGGAAGGAACATGGCCTGTGCTTTGCACGCAGCCTGGGGCAGGCACAGTGGCAGGTTCTGGTCAGGTGCTGTTCTGTCATACTCCTACTCTACAGATGGTGAATTGGCTGCTCAAAGAGGTCAATTAACTTTCTTGGTGCTATAAGTTCAGTGTTTAAGCAAGGTGGTTCCATTTCTGCTTTTGTTCTTTTTTATTGGGACAGAGTCTCACTTTGTCACCCTCAGTAGAGTGCCATGGCCTCACAGCTCACATCAACCTCAAACTCTTGGACTCAAACAATACTCCTGCCTTAGCCTCCAGAGTAGCTGGAACTACAGACACCTGCTCTATTTTTTAGAGATGGGGGTTCGCTCTTGCTCATCCCGTCTTGAACCCGTGAGCTCAGGCAATGCATACCCCTCGGCCTCCCATAGTGCTAAGATTACAGGTGTGAGCCACCACGCCCAGCAACTTCTGCTTTTCTAGCAGCATCCAAAGTCCTCCAAGAAAGAGGTAAAGAGAAGTGTTACCTGGGAATCCTTCACTGACTGACACTTGGTGGGTGGGAGTGAACCCTTCACGGGGAGTCCACTCTTTCACTGCAGGCCACGGGCCCATCTCTCTGGAGCAATGATTTTCATGCATTGCCTTATATGCTGATTGTCCCTAGCAGTACAAGGACGTGTGTCTATTCTATGACACACAAACGGGAAAGTGCAGGATGCTGGGCAATTGTCCAGCCACTTGGGCCTTGGTGAAGCAGCGTGGAGGAGAAGGCCGGCACCATGAGTCCGGCAACATCCAGTCTGGGTATGGAGATGGGAAACAAGGTGAGAACTTTTGAGTTTAGAGCTGAAGGGAATCTTGGGTACTGTCTAGCCCTGCATTTCATAAAAATGTTTCTTAAGACTCTAGCCCCATGAGATGCTCAATTATTAGAAGAAAAATTTCTAATCAATGATATTTGGGAAATACAGAAAATTACATTCCTCTGTAGAAAGACATATTAGCAAATTAGACTTTAAAGCATTTAAAAAATACTAAGGGAAAGACATCTGTTACGAGGCATTTTCCAGATATAATTTGACCATTGAACGCTACTGACCACTTTCCCAGAACATTAGTTCCATGGAACTCATTTTGGGGATCAGTGACCTAGTTTTATCTCTACATATCACAAAGAGCATCGTGAGAGCTCAGGACTTATTCAAAGACAAAAACAGAGCTAAAGACCTGACTCTTGATTCTAATATACTCTATAAACTAACGCTTAACACTCTATAAATTAAAAAAAATATATATAAGTATTATGCATATGATAGAATTTAAAACTATATATCTAATTACTATTTACTCAGTAAGGCATTAAACCCATATACTTGAAAGAAGTATTTATTTTTTTAATTCTTTATTAGATCACAACTGTACATTAATGCATTTATAGGGTACAATATGCTGATGTGATATACAATGTGGAATGTAGAATGCTTACATCTAACTGATTAACATTACTGTCCGTGCTTACTTATTTATTGCGACAAAAACATTCATACTCTGTTCTTAATAGTATAGAAATGTATCATTGCATTATGCACATTAGGTTGGAGCCCCCTAAAACCCCCACTCCTCCCGGCTTTCCCCCCCCACCAAGAAAAGTATTTAACAATAAAAAAGATTTTGCAGAGCGAACTTGCAGTTGAATAACAGCTCTCATTCTTACATGGATTCTGAATACTTGAAATTATAGTTTAGAAGCATTTTTTCTCCCAAGTTATAATTTTAGCATTATATATAGTTCTATATGTGCTGACTCATGATAAAACAATTAATAGTAATTGTTAAGTTTGGCTGCAGTGGCTCACACCTGTAATCCTAGCACTCTGAGAGGCTGAGGTGGGTGGATTGCTCAGGAGTTTTAGACAAACCCGAGCAAGAGTGAGACCCCTTCTCTACTAATACCAGAAAAATTAGCTGGGCATTATGGCAGGTGCTGAGGCAAGAGGATCGCTTAAGCCCATGAGATTGAGGTTGCTGTGAGCTGTGTTGCCACGGCACTCAACTCCATAACACCAGAGTGAGACTGTCTCAAAAAATGAAAATAACTCAAAACCTAATAATTGTTACGTCTAGCGTTCCACGTACTGTGTGAAGGGCTTTGTGTATGTTTTCTCAATTGATCCTAACAGTAATTCTCTAAGTTAATAAATCTTATCGCTCCATTTAAAGTTGAAGAAACCGAGACTCAGAGGTTAGGAGATTGACCAAAATTACCAAGTCCATAGGTGATGGAGCTGAGTTTCAGACCTGGGTCTAGATGACTCCAAAGCTCATAATTTTAACCACTGTGTTTTCATAATATTCAGGAAGCTGTGTGGATTTAGACGATTCCACACTGACATCTCAAAGCGTTCTAAGTCGTCAACCCCCAGTCGGAAAAGCAAGTGATTCCATGGCTTAGGAATTCATACTAAGGCAATGACAGCATGTTGAGCAAGACTCCAGCCTGATGTTTATTCTACATCCTTCTATAAATCTTGAGGCCTTAAGAAAGAGGCAGGACTTTGTACAGTCAACTTTGAAAAAGACCGCAGAGGCCAGAGTTGCATCATCCAGTTAGGGCTGTGACTTACCACCTACTTTGTCACCACCCGTCCAGTTGAGTAAGACAGTCAGGACATCAGAAAAGACAAGATGGAGAATGTGGGACCCACATGCGTACCCGCAGGCACGCTATTCTTTGCCTTCTCTTTTCTTTGTGATCTCTTCTGGAATGCTGCGGGAAAACGCTCAATTCCTGACGTTCCAAAGACCTGATGAAAAGATATTTGAACTAACTCTTGCTCAGAAACCATTAACTCAGAAAAAGACACAAACTCTGATTGGACTTGTACATTTCATCATGTTTTGTTTTATTTATTCTAAGTCAAATTGCCTCGGACAATTGGAGAGCCATCTTACTTTCCATGCGTAGAATTTATTAGCTATGAAAATCATTCATCAAGTTATAGGTAGAAACATGTGGTTAGCCTTCAAGGAAAACTAATACCAGAGTAATAAAATCTTTCATTTGCAGAGAACTTCATCATTCAAAAGCTATGGTCACATCCATTTCCTTTTTCTGGTCCTTAATAAGAACCTCTGAAAGCCAGCAGGGCTGCTGTTCATTCACTTATTCATTCATCAACTACTTGTTAAGTGTGGGCACTGCAAGGCACTAGCAAGCAGGCAGCCCATTTTTTATTTATTTATTTATTTATTTATTTTGTAGAGAGAGAGTCTCACTTTGTCACCCTGTAGAGTGCCGTGGTGTCACACAGCTCACAGCAACCTCCAACTCCTGGGCTTAGGCGATTCTCTTGCCTCAGCCTCCCGAGTAGCTGGGACTACAGGTACCTGCCACAATGCCCAGCTATTTTTCTGTTTTTTGCAGGTCCCGCCAAGGCCTGGTTTGAACCTGCCACCAATGGCATATGGGGCCAACACCCTACCCGATGAGCCACAGGGGCCGCCCC
>CAUYON010088342.1:0-16137 GCA_963573935.1 Arctocebus calabarensis
GTAGTCCCAGCTACTTGGGAGGTGGAGGCAGGAGACTCGCTTGAGCCCAGGAATTGGAGGTTGCTGTGAGCTGCAATGCCACGGCACTCTATCCAGGGTGACAGCTTGAGGCTCTGTCTCAAAAAAAAAAAAAAAAAACTAAGAATTCCCCTTAATTGCACTAATGTACGCAGCTATAATTTAATTTAAAAAAAAAAAAAAAAGGCTCAGCGCCTGTGCCTCAACGGGCTAAGGCGCCAGCCACATACACCTGAGCTGGCAAGTTCGAATCCAGCCTGGGCCCACCAAACAACAATGACAGCCACAACCAAAAAATGGCCAGACATTGTGGTGGGCGCCTGTAGTCCCAGCTACTTGGGAGGCGGAGACAAGAGACTTGCTTGAGCCTAGGAATTGGAGGTTGCTGTGAGCTGTGATGCACTCTATCCAGGGTGACAGCTTGAGGCTCTGTCTCAAAAAAAAAAAAAAAAGTAAAAATTGGTGTCGCCTATAGCTCAAGCGGCTTAGGCACCAGTCACATACATCAGAGCTGGCGGGTTCAAATCTGGCCCAGGCCTGCCAAACAACAATGACAACTGCAACCAAAAATACTAAGAATACTATTATTAGAACTTAATAACACTTGTTAATATTCAGACTTTTTTTTTTTTTGAAACAGAGTCTCACTATGTCACCCTCTATAGATTGCTATGGCAACTCTTGAGCTTAAGCAATTCTCCCTCAGCCTCCCGAGTAACTGGGACTACCGCCACAACACCTGACTATTTTTTGTTGCAGTTATCGTTGTTTAGCATGTCTGGGCTGGGTTCGAACCCGCCAGCCTCAGTGTATGTGGCTGGCGCCCTAACCATTGTACTACGAGGATTGAGCCAAGCTAAGCTGGGTTTGAACCTGCCACCTTCGGTATATGGGGCTGGCACCCTACTCGATGAGCCACAGGAGCCAACCCACATAAATACATTTTTTTTTAATGTTTATTTTTTATTTATTTTTATTTTTTATTTTTTTGAGACAGAGCCTCAAGCTGTCACCCTGGATAGAGTGCTGTTGCATCACAGCTCACAGCAACCTCCAATTCCTGGGCTCAAGCAAGTCTCCACCTCCCAAGTAGCTGGGACTACAGGCACCCACCACAACGCCCGGCCATTTTTTTTTTGGTTGCAGCTGTCATTGTTTGGCAGGTCTGGGCTGGATTCAAACCCATCAGCTCAGGTGTACGTGCTGGTGCCTTAGCCCATTGAGCCACAGGCGCCAAGCCATGCAGGTTCAACTTGTTACCTGTACAGAGCAGCCCTGCCCAAGAAAGTTATCCAATAGATCCTAACATCCCTTTAACGTTCTTTGTACTTGGCTACATTCAAACACCTTTACCTATTTTACTATAGGAAGAATCCATGATATTTGCTGTAAATAAAATCAGCACCAATAAGGGTTTTTTGTTCTTTCTTCCTACAATTTGATAGCTCAACAAGCATACTTTGTTGGTAAAATGAACCCAGAAACCCTAGCCACAATAGTTTGGCTTGGCTTGGATTGGAATGGGAACTGATAGAACTGATACACAAGACCCTATACTGGCGCCTGTGGCTCAAAGGAGTAGGGCACCGGTCCCATATGCTGGAAGTGGCAGGTTCTCACCAGCCCTGGCCAAAAACTGCAAAAAAAAAAGAGGAAAAAAAGACCCTATATGGACTAAGCACAAAAGAGACCAGGATGGCTTCACCCAGTTTTTGTCCAGTAGCCCACTCCTATTGTTGTCAAGTGACATCCAATAAGACCAAGCGGATTCTGTCTTTGAGAACTATAAACGGTAGATAAATAGAGAAGGTAGATTACTCCAGTTTAATTGGCCCAACTGATACTGAACAAGTTATGATTTTTAGGGATACTCAAAATTGAACTAGGTCCTAGTACGGGGAAATTTGAGATCTGAGACAATTTGATTACAACAAAGAATATAATCTCTTCTATTTTTGTAGACACAGGAGTCACTATTTTGCCCAGGCTGGTCTTGAACTCCTGGCCTCAAGCAATCCTGCCACCTCAGCCTTCTAGTGCTGGTACTACAGGCATGAGCCACTGTGCCTGGCCTATTCCCAGTTTCTGAATGGTATACTTAATAGCTATTTTCCACAGCTATTGTCTTGTATCAGTCTCTAAATTCTGTTTTTCTTTCCAACCACAAGCTAAGTTCCTCAAGAGAACTTCCTTGTAAGTTCCTTGGCTACTGGCAGCATGCTGAGTGCACACATAAGGTTTCAAAAAATATTTGAGATGCAGCATAACTTTTGTTTTATTGTTGGCTGCACCATCACTTTTTAAAAATTGTTAGCAGTTCAACTTAGAACATTTTATTCAAGTATAAAGTAAAGTTATCAAAATGTAACAATATAAGATGGGGTCCACATGCCTTTTTCTCTCTCGTCTATTTTTCTCTCTCATCTGCTCTATCCACGGTTTGTCTTATGAGCCATTTGCTGTGGGTTTAATGCAGAGACATACTAATTTGCAAGGTTTTATTTTTCTTACATATGTCAAATGACAAAATTTTGATAATTTTAGTTAGACATCTAAATAGCTTGTGTTTGTGATTCACAAATCAAGCAGCCTCCATTTTGCAAAATAGAATAAGCGCTCCCCTTGAGCAATGGCAGAACCCTGGGCTCTACAAGGTGGAAACACAGAAATAGGATAGAAATGAAGCTGATTAGTTAACATTAGGTTACTTTTTTTTTTTAAAGACAGAGTCTCACTTTATTACCCTCGATAGAATGCCATGTGTCACAGCTCACCCAGCTCTTGGGCTTAGGTGATTCTCTTGCCTCAGCCTCCCGAGTAGCTGAGACTACAGGCGCCTGCCACAATGCCCGGCTATTTTTTGTTGCAATTTGGCTGGGGCTGGGTTTGAACCCACCACCCTCAGTATTTGGGGCCAGCGCCCTGCTCACTGAGCCACAGGCGCTACCCAAGTTACTTTTTTGTAATAAGGGTTAAAGCAAAAGAGATTTCCTTACTACACTGACTCAGGTAGGTTGGAATCTCCTGATTTCAGGAAAAACAAGTCTGTTTGGGGATCTGTCTGCTTAAAGTTTTAGTTTGATTACATAGCAATTAACATGAGTGACAATTTTAATGTGTTTTGGTCTACTGGGGCATAGTGCAGGACCTCAGTCCAAAATAGTGGGCACCTAACAATTTTTGTTTAACACATAAAAATGGAATTATACTATACATATGGTTCTGCAACTTGTGTTTTAAACTCAACAATGAATTTAGCTAGTATGCCATATCACTGTGTATATGAATGTATGAAATATGTTTAGATAGCTGTTCAGTGTCTCATAATATACATATGTCATGATTTTTTAAAAGTCATGATTAATTTAGATTTATTTAAATAATAATCTCCTATGGTTGACTATGTAGGTAGTAATGCTATAATGAATACTCCTCTACGTATATTCTTGCACACCTCAGAAGTATTTATAGAGATCCAAATGTGTGATGACTGTGGAAAGTTACACAATGTTTTGGAAAGACAGAAAGACTCAAGCTCTCGTCTTATATCTGCCACTTCTAATCTATGTAACTCTAAGCAAGTCACTTCATCTGCCTGAAATTGTTATTTTATCTGTAACAGAAGGAAACATCACAGTCTGCTTCATAGAATTGTGAAAATCAAATAACAAAGCTAAAAGCATCACAGTTAATTCAGATTAGGTTTCAGTTTAGTTTTAGTCAGTATTTCCTTAGCCTCTTCTTATACTGCTAAATCTTATTATATGGCATGCAAATTTTTAGTGATTGGTTGGAGTGTTCCTCTTTTGAATATACAAAAGGGAAACCAAGTACAAAAAATATTATTGAAATCCAATAAACCAATGTAGTATAGAAAAAAGGTCTTTTTCTTTGGAAAAATGAACTCAGGGTTGCAGATTTGATCATCCTTATAAAAACATGAAAGTGGCTCACAATAATCTCCAATAAAGAATACAAAGAAAATGTCTGCTCTAGAATTCTATGAGGTCATAGACAGTAACGTCTACAAGACCTTTATAGTCAAAGCAATTATAAAATGCCTTTGACTGGTTGAAAATGTACTTGTGCCACAAATCTTGCTATCAGAAGACAGACTTGAATTCTGTCTTTATCACTAATCGGTTTTGTGAGCAAGTGATAAGCTCACGGAGTTTTTAAAATAAAATGAAGATAATAAAAATACTTATAATATTTTGAGGATTACACAAGGCACCTACATGTGAGGAAACCCAACAGAGACCTTTGCAAATTGTGACACTACGTAGATGTAATCAAGGTAAAGGAAGAAGGCTCAGCGCCTGTAGCTTAGCAACTAGGGCACCAGCCACATACACCCGAGCTGGTGCATTCGAATCCAGACTGCGCCAACTACAACCCAAAAATAGCTGGGTATTGTGGCAGGCGCCTGTAGTCCTAGCTACTTGGGAGGCTGAGGCAAGAGAATTGCTTAAGCCCAAGAGTTTGAGGTTGCTGTGAGCTGTGACACCATAGCACTCAACCGAGCGCGACACAGTATGACACTGTCTCAAAAAGAAAAATAGAAACTATTGTTAATGAACACAAAGGAGGGGGTTCCTCTCTGTTGCTTAGTGCACGGAAAACCCATTACTGAGACAAGGAGGATTGTCAGGGGAAATGCACTGTTTCAAACAACCTCCCCAACACACAGAGTCAGGGTTTGGTTTGGTTTGGTTTGGTTTGGTTTTGCACAGTTTGGGGCTAGGGCCAGGTTTGAACTGGCCACCCCTGTTATATGGGGCCAGCACCCTGCTCCTTGAGCCACAGGCACTGCCCAGGGTCAGGGTTTTTTGTAGAGGTGAAATAAATGATGCATGAAGGGAGTGAGCATCATTACATGTTTGGAGCAGAGTACAAGGCACGCAAGCACGTAAGAAATCTTGCCCATACATATATCACATGATCAAAAATGGCGGGTAAGTCCCTCCCAGGGTGGGGATTTTAGTAGTATAATAAGCAAGGAGCTGGCTTGGCGCTTGTGGCTCAGTGGCTAGGGTGCCCGCCACATACACCAGAGTTGTCAGGTTCAAATCCAGCCTGGGCCTGCCAAATAACAATGACAACTACAACCAAAAAATAGCCAGGCATTGTGGTGGGAGCCTGTCGTCTCAAGCTGAGGCAAGAGAATCACTTAAGCATTTTAGGTTGCTATAAGCTATGATGCCACAGCACTCTACCAAGGGCAACATAGTGAGCCTCTGTCTCAAAAAACAAAAAAAATTGAGGAGCTAATATTGATGATTCTTTCAGCCTTGTGAGTGTAGGTGGGATGCAAGGAATAGGCTGCTCAGTGGGTCCTAGGGCATAATCTGTGGTGGGTGTTTCTTATCTTGTCTTCTCTGGATAAACAGGTGGCGTAAGCTTTATTGTTCTCTTGTGGCTGCAAGGAGGTTCTGCCATATCTGAGAAAGAAACTCAAAAGGGAATGCATCAGAAAAAACAGAAAGTTACAATTTTATTTTTATTTATTTATTTATTTTGAGACAGAGCCTCAAGCTGTCACCCTGGAGAGAGTGCCGAGGCATCACAGCTCACAGAAACCTCCAATTCCCGGGCTCAAGCGAGTCTCCTGCCTTCGCCTCCCAAGTAGCTGGGCCTACAGGTACCCGCCACAACGCCCGGCCATTTTTTGGTTGCAGCCATCATTGTTGTTTGGCAGGCCTAGGCTGGATTCGAACCCGCCAGCTCAGGTGTACGTGGCTGGTGCCTTAGCCCGTTGAGCCACAGGTGCCGAGCCCAGGCTCTAATTTCTTAATATGCCATGGTAACTTCTCATCTTTCCTTCTGGCATGGGGTAATATTGATTATTACATCTCAAATGTTGACAATTAGGCCAGGTAGGATGCTCACACTTGTAATCCTAGTACTTTGGGAGGCTGGGGTGTTTGGATTGCTTCACTCAGGAGTTAGAGACCAACCTGAGCAAAAGCGAGACCCTGTCTCTAAAAGTAGCTGGCATTGTGGCGGAAGCCAATAGTCTTAGCTACTTGGGAGGCTGAGACAAGAGAATCACTTGAGCCCAAAAGTTTGAGGTTACTGTGAGCTATGACACCACAGCACTCTACCCAGGGCAACAGAGTGAGACTCTGTCTCAAAAAAAATAAATAAAAAAATAAAATATTGGACCGGATGCAGTGGTAATCCCAGCACTTTGGGAGGCCTAGGTGAGAGATTGCCTGAGCTCAGGAGTTTGAGACCAGCCTGAGCTAGAGTGAGATCCCCTCTCTAAAAATAGCCAGGTATTGGGGCAGGTGCTCATAGTCCCAGCTACTCTGGAGGCTGAGGCAAAAGAATTGCCAAAGGTTAGAGGTTGCTGTGAGCTATGATATAAGAGCTCTCTGCCAGAGAGACAAAGTGAGACTCTGTCAAATAAATAATAAAATGTTGACTTGGTGCCCATAGCACAGTGGTTATGGCGCTGGCCACATACACTGAGGCTGGCAGGTTTGAACCTGGCCTGGGTCAGCTGAACAACAATGACAACTGCAACAAAAATTAGCCAGGCATTGTGGTGGGCACCAATAGTCCCAGCTACTTGGAAGGCTGAGGCAAGAGAACGTCTTTTTTTTTTTTTTGGTAGAGACAGAGTCTCACTTTATCGCCCTGGGTAGAGTGCCGTGGCGTCACACTGCTCACAGCAACCTCCAGCTCTTGGGCTTAAGTGATTCTCTTGCCTCAGCCTCCCGAGTAGCTGGGACTACAGGCGCCCGCCACAGCACCCGGCTATTTTTTGTTTTGCAGTTCGGCCGAGGCCAGGCTTGAACCCGCCACCTTCGGTATATGGGGCCGGCGCCCTACTCGCTGAGCCACAGGAGCCGCCCCTGATCTGTGATTCTTAACTTTTTTTTTAAATGCTTTTGAGAACCTTAAGAAAGCTCTAAATCTTCTGATCAGTAATTGCTCACAAACACCCATAAAGTTGCATATACAATTCTGGAGGTTCTTCCATGTCCATAATCCTCATGTTAAGAATCTATACTCCTGCTGGATGCAGTGGCTCATGCTTGTAATCCCAGCACTTGGGAGGCTGTGGCGAGTGGATTTTGGAGCTCACAGGTTCAAGACCAGTCTGAGCCAGAGTGAGACCTCATCTCTAAAAAATAGCTGGGCATTGTAGCAGGGACCTGTAGTCCCAGCTACTTATAAGGCTGAGGCAAGAGGATTGCTTAAGCCCAAGAGTTTGAGGTTGCTGTGAGCTAGGATGCCCCAGTACTCTACCCAGGGTGATGAAGTGACAATCTATTGAAAAAGGGAAAAAAAAAAAAAAGGTCCTCTTCTTTATTTAACATATTCCCAGAGCTACAGGGTAAGAGTTCCCTGCAGCTGTTGAGCTGAGCTTTTCCGGGGTGCACCATTAACGCATATGACCATGTGGACCCAAGTCTTCCCTCAATACTGTTAGTAACTGCCATTGTTAAGTCCTACTGTGCTCGAACTTGTAGGGACATGTATTAACTTCTCTGTAGCTGGGCAGTTAGATGTTATCTCCTTTCAGATGTCATTCACTTATGGAAACAAAGGCCAAGAAAGTTAAAGTAATGCTCTGACCCCATAAAACCAGTCACAATTAGAACTTTTCTGACTTTATAATCCTGTACTTAGCTACCGCACTAACCCTGCTGCCCTTGAATTTGCAAACTTGTCACATAAAGTTAGATTAGAGAAGTGGACACAGAAGAAATCTATTAACTTTCCTCCTATACCAGAGAACAATTCCCAGGAGATGTGTCTGATGCGCTTCAGGGAATTGATATCATGTGCATATTAGCCAGTGTTCCCAGCTTTTATTATTGGAGGACGGTTGAAGATAAACCAGTGAGGAGTACCATGCGTGGCCCCCGAAAAACTATGAAGCAGGCCGGCATTGGCTTGGGATCCCCTCTCTACCAAGCTTCTTTTTCCCTCTCACACCTGGGTAGTGCCACTTTTTTTCCAGGTGAAACTACAACGATGTGGAGAGCTGAGTATTTTCTCCTGACCTGTGACAAGGTGGCAGCGGCTTGCTGTTCTGGCTTTCTTTGGCAGATAACAAAGGGAGGGACATGGAAGAAAGGATCCTGAGGCTGGGAAGTTCCGAACCTGCACAGGGTGTGTGTGGTGGGGATGAAGGAGCTGTCCATGTGCAAGCTAGCTAAAAAGGAGGCTCTTTCAAAGTCTTCTCTCTCTCTTTCTTTCTTTTTTTTAAACAGGTCTTGCTCTGTCACCCAGGCCTAGTGCAGTGGTGCAATAATAGCTAGGTACAGTCTTATACTCTGGGGCTCAAGTGATCCTCCCACCTCAGCTTTCAGAGCAGCAGGATTGCCAGGGTGCTGCAACATGTGCAGCTAATTTTTATAATTTTTTTTTTCTAGAATGGTATTGTGATGTTGTTCAGGCTAGTCTTGAACTCCTGGACTCAAGCGATCCTCCTGCCTCAACCTCCCAAAGTGCCAGGATCTTGGATGTGAGGCACCACACCTCTCTCCTCTTTCTGTGTTGCCTGGTCTGCTTCATCCAGGAGGTGTCCCGGAGGACTCCGTTAGCCACTAATTGGCCTGTTCCCTGGGAAACCAAGAGGGGGTAGGCAATGACAAAATGTAGATGACTTAGTGAAGAGGCTGAAGCTGAAGGAACAGGTTCTGTTCAGTTTTTTACTTCCTAGCTAGACTTTAGGAAATGAAAACAGATTAATGAGACTACCCTGGAGTTTATGCCCTAACCAAAGAGAGTTACCTGGCTGGAGCAAGGGTGGGCAGGGTGCACAGGATGGTAGGACGGGAAGGGCAGGGAGGATGTCTTGGAACACACTGCTTGGCAATGTCCAGGGCAGAAGCATAGGAGCCCAGGGCAAGTCTTTCCTTCACCTCCCGCTACCCCTGGAGAGGAGCCCAAATCTCCTGGAAACTGCCCAAATGGACTTCTGCTTGTCAGCAGTGCAGGCCATTTGGAAGAACTCCCCCTGTGCACAGAAGGCTGGGCCCCTGACCCCGGAAAGGCAGTGTGGTGTGGACGAAAAAACCTCGGCAGCAGCAATTGGATGAGGCTGGCTGGTGGGAAAATACCTGTGCTATAGAGCAAACTACTAAGTCACTTACTAAAATTGAAAAGCCCCAAGGACGTTTGGGCAACACTAAAAAACTCTGCAGGGAGACTCTTTCCTGATTGCTACCTAAACCCACTTTTTTATTGCGCTTAAAAAAAATTACTTGGCCTAAGCCATTTCCCAGAGGGGACTGGGAAGCCCCGGGACTCTAGGTCCTGTCATTGGCCGTCTCTCCAGATGTGAAACAAAGTCATAAGCTAACTCTAATTTTTCTGGACTACATATAAAGCCTTAACATAGAGATTGACCTACAAAGCCACCAAACAAGTCAGCGTGGGAGATGAATAAACAAGCCTGGTCGTCGGAGTTCTGGTATCCTATTACTTCGTTTTCTGCATGGTGAGCCGCGGTCCAGGCCTCTCTCATCCCTCTGGGTGAGTATTCTTGTCTCTGGCAGGATTGGAACTAACTGAAAGGAAAAGCGTGAGAACAAGAAACCGAATCGCATATTCAAAGCAAGGCAGGGGAAGAGGCCTGGAAGATGAGAAGACATTAAAAGCTACCCGGTTTTCCCTTTTTCAAAGGAGAAAGAAGTAAATTTATAGGTTGATTTCTCTTCTCTACCTGCCTATAATTTGTCCTCTCACTTCCATTGACAAACATATTACTCGAACATCTGTGTTCAAGACATTGTACTCAGCCTCCCTGAAAGGACAAGCAGTGACAAACTATGATTCCATCTCTGGTTGGAGTTCTAAAAGAGGGGAATATGCTATCGAAAACAAATAACTATCACACAAAGCACACGCAGTAATAGCCTGAGTGGCTCCAACAAGGAGAAATGTGCTTGCTGTTGGGAAGGATCAAGAAAGATACTTTGCAGAAAGAAAGTAATGTGGCTTGGTGCCCATAGCTCAGTGAGTAGGGCGCTGGCCACATGTACCGAGGCTGGTGAGTTCGACCCCAGCCTGGGCCTGCTAAAACAACAATGACAACTGCAACCAAAAAAAGCTGGGCGTTGTGGCAGGCACCTGTAGTCCCAGCTGCTTGGGAGGCTGAGTCAAGAGATTCGCTTAAGCCCAAGAGTTCGAGGTTGCTGTGAGCTGTGAATCCATGGCCCTCTACCAAGAGTGACATTATGAGACTATTGTCTCAAAAAAAAAAAAAAAAAAAGAAAAGAAAAAGAAAGAAAGAAAGTAATATTAGAAATGGACCTTAGCCAAGCACGGTGATTCACCTCCATAATCCTAGCACTTTGGGAGGCTGAGGTGGGAGGATCCCTTGAACTCGGGAGTTCAAGACCAGCCTGAGCAAGAGTGAGCTCTCATCTCTCCTAAAAATAGAAAAAGTATTTGGGTGTTGTGGTGGGAACCTATAGTCCCAGCTACTTGGGAGGCTGAGGCAAGAGGATTGCCTGAGCCCAAGAGTTTGAAGTTGCTGTGAGCTGTGACGCCACATCTACCCAGGCTTTGTCTCAAAAAAAAAAAAAAAAGAAAAGAAATAAACCTTAAGAAACTTAAGAAATGAATGACATTTAACTCATGGGAGGGAGACTGAGAATTGGATTAGTGCTTGTAGGAGAAGGAAATAGCTTGAGGGACAGAATGGCCACTGGTATGACTGAGAAATGGCGTCGTGGCCCATGGGCCTGAAGTGATGGGCCTCTGGAGGAACAGTCCTTAATAATTCTCCCTTCTGTCGTCACTGACATAGCCCAACCCCTATAGCAGATGCCATAAAAGAAAGAGTATAGGTTAGGTGATAATGAGCAGTTAGCAGGGTTTTTCGCCTACTTTTTCTTTTCTTTTCTTTTTCTATTTTATTTATTTATTTTTTTTGAGACAGAGCCTCAAGCTGTCACCCTGGGTAGAGTGCTGTTGCATCACAGCTCACAGCAACCTCCAATTCCTGGGCTCAAGCGAGTCTCCTGCCTCTGCCTCCCAAGTAGCTGGGACTACAGGCACCCGCCACAACACCGGCCATTTTTTGGTTGCAGCTGTCATTGTTGTTTGGTGGGCCCAGGCTGGATTCGAACACACCAGCTCAGGTGTATGTGACTGGCGCCTTAGCCGCTTGAGCCACAGGCGCCGAGCCTCTTTTTTTTTTATTTACTATTTTTTTTTTTTTTTAGAGACAGAGTCTCACTTTGCATCACAGCTCACAGCAACCTCCAGCTGTTGGGCTTAGTTGATTCTCTTGCCTCAGCCTCCCCAGTAGCTGGGACTATAGGCGCCTGCCACAACACCCAGCTATTTTTTTGTTGCAGCTTGGCTGGGGCTGGGTTCAAACCCTCCACCCTTGGGTTATGGGGCCAGTGTACAACTCACTGAGCCACAGGCGCCGCCCATCACCTACTTTTTCCTTCTTTCCACTATTCATCTTTCCCTCTCCCTGTATTTTCAACTATTGTAGGAAGCAAGCGTGGCCTTCTACACCAGTAAGGAATTCACTATCCACTCTGCTTTGTAAAGTATAGTATTGGGTTTTTAAGTACATCAGCAATTTTGTCCTTAATAAAAGAGATTTTATGGGGTGGTGCCTGTGGCTCAAGGAGTAGGGCACTGGCCCCATATGCCGGGGGTGGCGGGTTCAAGACCGGCCCCGGCCAAAACTGCAAAAAAACAAAAAAGACATTTTATGTAACTTTTGCTTTGCAAATAAATATCATATTTAACATTTCAGTTTCTCAAAATTGCCGTGGCTATAGCTTTATCTAGCTGATGCTGAGCAAGTCTGGACTTACAGCTACTCAACAATCCTAAGCAACTAGCATGTCTGAACAGAGAACATTTTGACTACCATACATTAAGAAATATTTGTAAGTTTTTCAGTATTAATATTTAATGACATAATTGGGGAGAAACTACATCATTCAGTTCTTCTAAAATTGGGGCAAGTTACATGGGTCTTTGACTCTGATGGATTTTCTTGCCACTATTCCATTTCTAGGTAGAGGACTATGAAGACCTTAACTCTCTTTGTTTGGAAGAAATCACAGCAACAGAAAGGCTAACAACGTCACAACTTAGTAATGTAAGATCAGACTTTGGCAAATGTCTACGTGGGGTATGCCCAAGCCCCTGACTGCTGCCGAAATGATAGGGAATGTGAATGAAAAGTGATAGGGTAAGGAAAGACTACATTAGAAAAAACAACTCGAACATTTCCACATGGCATTCAAAATTCATTAAAGGCTCTTCCTCTAAAATACAGATATCTCTTTGAATGGTTAAACCCATTTGTCATTCAAGTGGTGCAAATTACTTTACTCAGACAGCATTTTACTCTCATTTCATAAATTGAGGCCAGCTAAATGGAAGCATCAGATGATTGATAGAGGTTGCTGGTAAGAGGGAAAGGCTTAATTTTTATCTTTTTATTTTATTTATTTTTTGAGTCAGAACCTCAAGCTATCGCCCTGGGTAGAATGCTGTGGCATCACAGCTCACAGCAACCTCCAACTCCTGGGCTCAAATGATTCTCCTTCCTCCACCTCCCAAGTAGCTGGGACTACAGGCTCCTGACACAACGCCCAGCTATTTTTTGGTTGCAGCCATCATTGTTGTTTGGCGGGCCTGGGCTGGATTCGAACCCGCCAGCTCAGGTGCATGTGGCTGGTGCCTTAGTCACTTGAGCCACAGGCGCTGAGCCACGGGAAGGCTTAATTTTTAAGCAAGAGGTGTTTGCCTCTTACTGTTAGGAGATGAATTTCTTCTTATACAAAAGACCTCTCCAATGTATATATACTAGTACAGTGGCATGGTCTTTATGACATTGAGTAGGAGACCACATCAGGATTCTGGAAAACTCCTAGGTGTAAGAATGGGAGCTCTGAAAGTTGGGATAATGTAGATCTGGGTGGTAGGAGGGCACAAAAGAGTAAGAGGGAAGTTCAGAGGTGGGAAGGTTGCAAACTCAACTGTAATGGTCAAAGAAATCATCTACTTTGCAATGTTACCCAAGTACCCAGTGGTGGGAATCGCTTGTTGGCATTGAGAAAAACCTGCAAACTACTTATTCCCCACTCAGTGTCTGAATGCCTTAAAATAAACAGTGTAGAGCTATTTTGAATTTTCCCCCTTTCTGTAGTTAGTTGGAGGACTCTGGTGGAGAGGATGGTGACTTCGGAATGAAACTGGTTCTGGTCTCCATCCTGGTTCTGGCCCTAACATGTTATGCAATGCGGGGCATATGACCTAACCTCCTGATCACCCTTTTCATTCCTCATAATACAGACGAGGCAATAATCCCTGCCTTGTAGGGTTAATGCAAGGTGTAAATAAATAAAATAAGGTACATTTAAAAAGCTCAGCAGGATAATAAATAAATAAATAAAGCTCAGCAGGATACTTGCAGTAAGTCCTCTTTCTTTTCCATAATGCTTTATTCCATTTTGGAATTCTGGAAGGACAGGCTCACGGTGCACCGTAGGACACAGGGCCATTCTTGATAAGGTCTCCAGGTCTCCTCAGCTGCGGCCCACACCTCCAGGGCTCTGAAGCTGACTCATTCTCTCAGGGGATCTAGGAGCAGAAGAAACGGGCTTTGGTTTACTGCCAACTAGAGCAGAGCCTTTGCAGAGCTCTCCCAAGCCCAAGGCGTTTCCCTGGAACTGGACCAGCGATGGATTCAAGAGGCCTGGCTTGCCTGTGTTTGGCCTGCTTTGGAGTTTCCAAAGAACCCTGCCAGGGTCCTGCCAGACGTGAGATACTGTTCCCTTTTTCTTCAAAGCTGTTTATGTTAATTAATCCAGGCATTTTGGAGAAGAAAGTCTTCATGTAGCGGATGTTTCCCACAAATATTCTAGCCTGTAACTTATCTTTCAAGCTAAAAGTATTTTATGTGTTCTAACCCCTAAAACCTTTATATTACCATTCAAGCTGGAAGCAGTGATGATTTATAGATGTTCCATAATTGAATGTCATTTGAGGTGAAAAAAATCGATAGTTATCCCAGGAACCATCTAATGCATTATAAAATTAATTCCAGGTTCTCTGATTTGCATGGTTAAAAGCACTCTCAGAAACCATAGGTCTAAAGAGAAAAAAGTAATTGGGAAGTTATTATGTGTTGATGATTTTTGTGAATGTTTCTGTATAATGGTCAAATAAAATTTCTGTAATGCTATTTTTAGTGAGATCTGTCAATTCCTTCATTTTAGTGGGATCTATCAATTCCTTTATTTTGCCAAGTGTAGTCCATCTGGCAAAACATATTCCAATAAACCTTGTTAATGGCACATCTAAGTTTAACCCTACTTCTCTACAGAAATGAAGATCAATCAATAACTGGGTCATCATGATATGGACTAGAAATTCTAGGAGAGGAGCAAGGAGGTTAACATTTTCTTTCCTTACTGCTTGAAATACACTTTGGAGTGGAGTGGGTCTTTTTTTTTTTTTTTTGAGACAGAGTCTCACTATATTGCCCTTGGTAGAGTGCTGTGGTGTCACAGCTAACAGCAACCTCAAACTCTTGAGCTCAAGAGATTCTCTTGCCTCAGCTTCCCAAGTAGCCTGCCACAACACCTGGCTATTTTTTTGTTGCTGTTGTCATTGTTGTTTAGCCGGCCCAAGTGGGGTTCGAACCTGACAGCCTCGGTGTACGTGGCCAGCACCTTAACCACTGAGCTATGGGGACAACCCAGGGGTGGGTCTTATTATACTCTTCAGCTTGTCCTTTCAATTTTGTTTTTCTTTTTTTTTCTGGTGAGTCTGGCACAATGAGAGATGAGCCTAAGGCAGCCCATCAATTGAAAGGGGTCCCCAGAACGTCAGATGTCCTAGGAGGATTCAAGTAGGACTCTGGGAAAAGGAGACACAGCCAGTTGTTCTTGACCTTGCATAGAAGTGTTCTTGCTTGTAACTTGTCTCCTCTTGCTTCTGACCTTGGGGACCTTGGGGACAAGTCTTGAGTGTGGATCCATTACAGTGATTCTCCAAGTGTGATCCACAGACCAGTTGCATCTGCACCATCAAAGAACTTGCAAAGAAATGCAAATTCTCATGTCTCAATGCCAATGGACTAAATTAAAATCTCAGAGGATGGGTTCAGCAGTCCAGGTTTTAACAAGCCTTCAAGGTGATTCTAATGTAGGCTAAAGCTGGGGAGTCGCTGGCCTAGGAAAGTTTAGCCTACTTCTATGCTAAGTCTTACTAGCGGAGGGGCTGTGTGTACACAGCTCAACATAGGAGGAGAGATTTGGGATTAGAGCCTCCAGTGAGTAACAAAGTATGTGGATGTGATATGACTGTGTATATACCATTTTGAGACCTGTAGCAAGTGTCTGGCTGATGAATCGGGATTTTTACTCAATTTGTTACTCGAAGACACAATCTAGACTCCAGTTTTATCTTCTGAGTAGATTTTTGCATTAGCAGGTGGGCCTCCTGAGCTCTCACACCAGACTAACCATGGCTTTGTTAAAAGATCTCATACAACCATTTTCCATATATCACTTGGGGTGTGCTTCTAGCCAGGACAAGCCTAGGTGATATAGTTGGGTTTATTGTTGAGACTGAGGTCATTTTCTTCTTCTTCTGGGTGTCCAAGGACCCTCATGTTGCTACTAGTATACTGAGACCTTTATGAATGTCTCTAAGGACTTTTTCCCTAAGTAGATTTGTTACTAAGCTATCTATCCCAAACTACACTCTAACTTACTAGTTATTCTGGATAGCTATCTGAAGGTATGAAAATTTTGAGCACTAAAATCCAGTGCTGAAGGTTTCTGGGCACTGAATCTATTCACATTTATCAGTCTTGTGACTTTCCATCATCTAGCGTTTATGAGGGACTGCGAAGTAAGTCATCATGTGAAGAGTAATGCATGCAAATAGCTCCTTGTCAGAGGTGTGAGTGCAGTAGGAAAACTGCAGGCTTGTACTCGAGAAAAATCGAGGTTTCATTTCAGGTTCTAGCACTTGCAAGCCCAGTGACCCTGAGAAAGTTGCTTAGTTTTTTGTTTGTTTGTTTGTTTTTGTTTTTTGAGACAGAGCCTCAAGCTGTCACCCTGGATAGAGTGCTGTGGCATCACAGCTCACAGCAACCTCCAATTC
>CAUYON010088343.1:0-10079 GCA_963573935.1 Arctocebus calabarensis
TAAGAAGAATATGTTCCAGCTCCATCCATGTAAACACAAAAGAGGTAAAGTCTCCATCTTTCTTTAAGGCTGCATAGTATTCCATGGTATACATGTACCACAATTTATTAATCCATTCGTGGGTTGATGGGCTTTTGGGCTTCTAGTTTTCCATTCTAAAATTTCTGTCTCCTTGAAAAATAGTGAATATATATATATATATATATATATATATTACTATACTATATTACTATATAGTATATATATATATATACTATAACATATATATAGTATGTATGGTAAAATATATATATTGTTGTATATATGTTTATGTAGATGGGAGAGAGTGAGAGACACTGCAGTATTTGAAAACTTGTAAGATCACTCATGCTCAGCAATCTCTCTCTTGGTGCTAGCTCATGAGGGTTGCCATGAACCTGCCTACCTATAACATTAGACAAGGATTGTCTGAATTCTGCAGATGATCTTGTAACATCTACAGGAAAATTCACATCTTATGTTGAATGACAGCAACAGATAACATAGTCTTATCATAAGATAAGTTTAAGACATTTACAAATATTTAAATAAGAAGTTATTTAGTATCTTTTGTAATGAGCACCTTTGGCATTTATGTTAAGCATTTTTATTCTCTTCTTCAATCATATTTCCAGTTCTCTTCAATAATTCAGGATAAATTGTGAGGCTTAGTCATCAGGGAATTTGCGTGCAAGAGAACATGTACATGTTATCTAGAAAAAAACAAAAAAGGATTCTGCAAAAGAGAACCAGAAAGTTATAACAGGAGACAGAAATTGGATCAGAATAAAGAGAAAGAAAATCCTTTTCATATCTGAGAGGGTAATAGAGAAAGAAAGAAAATAGAGTTGTGTTTTACTTTGTCCCCAATCTTTATGTTGAATTTCAGAGGAGCAACAGGAATAATTAGATTGACAAACCAAAATAATTACTTGGAAAACCAGACCTCAGAGGCAATTTTGTGCTGCATTGAGTTTGGGAATCTGGATGGGGAGCACCTTAAAATGAGCGTCTTGTGAACATGTGGCACCTTCATTGAAGTAGAAGCCTGAACAATAGAAGTTGAAACAGAAAGAGTTAGAGGTAGCACCTGGGGGTCTCTTGTGACAACTTTGTAGGAGTTATTCATGAGTTCTTTCTTACCCTATTGAGTTCACATAAAATAGCTGATGGTTTAGGGTGAAGATTTTCCTAGGGAACCAAGGTGGGTCAAATAGCACATCTAGTTGACATTGACAGCTACAGGGCCAGAAAATGCCTATTATTTGGTCCCAAGGGAAATCTAGCCAACATCATGGGAATCTTCAAGCCAAGGATAAAGCCTGACCAGCAGCAGGACGTAGTCAAGCCTGTTAGAACTTGTCTATGGCAAAAGAAAATTCGAGCTTTCACTAATTTTTGGATTTAAATAGTCAAAGTCACCACAGGCAAAAAAGAAAGTACCAGGAGTCAACAGTTGATCTAGACTCCTTTCACTGGATAAACTTTTCCGTTGTCAACTGTTTATTTCCACTCACACTGCTACATGGGAATAAGAGGAGGAGAAACTCTGAAAGTCTAAATATTTACCTAAAAGAAAATAAGTTAACTGAAAAAAGATCATTTTGGGCTCAGCGCCTGTGGCTCAATGGGCTAAGGCGCCAGCCACGTCCACCCTGAGCTGGTGGGTTTGAATCCAGCCTGGGCCTGCCAAACAACAATGAGCTGTGGTGCCACATCACTTTATCCAGGGTGATAGCTTGAGGCTCTGTCTCAAAAAAAAAAGAAAAAAAAGAAAGATCATTTTGAACATTTTTTCATGTGTCTGTAGACTGTGCACCTGTCTTCTTCAGAGAAGCTTCTGTTCATGTCTCTTGCCCATCATTAGAAACCAAAACCACTTTCAGATATCATCTAACTCCAACAAGCATAGACCATATCACAAAATCCCAAAACTACAAATGTTGACATGGATGTGGGGAAAAGGGAACACTTCTGCACTGCTGGTGGGAATGCACACTAATACATTCCTTTTGGAAAGAACTTTGGAGAACACTCAGGGATCTGCCATTTGATTCTGCAATTCCTCTACTAAGTGTATATCCAAAAGACCAAAAATCACTTGGCAACAAAGATATTTGCACCAGATTGTTCATTGCAGCTCAATTTATAATTGCCAAGCTTTAGAAGAAGCCTAAGTGCCCATCGACCCACGAATGGATTAATAAACTATGGTATATGTATACCATGGAATACTAAGCAGCATTAAAAAAAAAAGATGGAGACTTTACCTCTTTCATGTTTACATGGATAGAGCTGGAACATATTCTTATTAGCAAAGTATCTCAAGAATGGAAGAAAAAGTATCCAATGTACTCAGTCCTATTATGAAACCAATTTATAACCTTCATATGAAAGCTACAACCCAATTATAGACCAAGAGAAAAGGGGAGAGGGAAGAGAGGGGGGAGGGTGGGTGGAGGGAGAGTAATTGGTGGGACCACACCTACAATGCATCTTACAAGAGTACATGTTAAATTTACTAAGTGTAGAATATAAATGTCTTAACACAATAACAAAGGTCTTAACACAATAACTAAGAAAACTCCGTGAAGGCTATGTTAACCAGTTTTATGAAAATATTTCAAATTGTATATAAAACCAGCACATCATATCCCATGATTGCATTAATGAACACAGCTATGATTTAATAATAATTTAAAAAAACAGTTGTAGGGAATTAAGAAACATAATACTGTAGTGGCTTAAGTCTAATTAGTTAACAATGGTTGTCATTTTTTGGTTATATTATAAAATAAATTGTGAATGGCAAAAATTAGGTAACATAACTAATTAGGTAACCTACAAGTTAGGTTCGTAACTATTTGGCATGAACCAAACTACAAAAAGAAGGCCATGTTTTCTTGTTACCCCAAGTGTCCTGGGCTGATGGAGCTTTTCTAGGCTTCTGTGCAAAAACCCATGCTGTTATTATTGAACACTAGAAGCAATAGAAACTAATATCCAACACATGCCCCAGCCGTTGTTCAAATTATCCAGTTGGGCGCAGAGAGAGAAATTAAAAAGTAACCCAGTGAGCATGTGGATTTTTTGAAAACAACAACCATTTTAGCCCATCTAAATTGCAGATTTCTTTCAAAGGAGCAGCAGTAAACTCTTTAAAGATCCAACTTCAATGTTTCTGAAAGATAAAACAAGTTGGCGGTAAAGATGGTAAATCTGCCTTGCATATTGAGACAAGCTCCAGGGTGTCAGAGCTTGCCGGAAATCAACAGTTTTCCATAGACTGGCTGCAGGATCATAGACCCATGCTGAGTTTTAGAAAACACTCAGATTTTATACCTTCTTTCTTCATTTGTGTTATTCCAACAAACAAATAATAAAATAAACAATGGCAAGTCTTTGAAAATTAAAAATGGAACGAATGAAAATTAAAAACAAATGTCTTAGAATGTGATGTTTGAGACCAAAGAGCTCCCAATTCCCCAAAGCACAGTTCCTTTCATTCTGTTATGCAGTAATGAAATCTCATTTACCAGCATAATATGAATACATGATATTTGGAATTATGATGTGGTAACCAAATTAATTTTAAGATTCAAAATCTGCACAAAACAACCCTCGCCAAAAGATTTTTACAATGCAGGGCTCTTTACATGGATCCAAACTAGAAAGAAATGAAGTGGGCAATAATCTTTAGCCAGTTCTCCCAGTTCAGGGAAGAGGCACAGTCAGAAATAATAAAAGCATATCTTTTAAGGACCATCATTAGTTGGTTTTAGATAAATCAGCTACTCATTCATGTGTGTCAGTTCAGATACATTTAATCAGTGAAGTCCAGGGAGGGGGAAAAATAGTCTGTATGAGTTTCCCCCCCCAAGGGTTAAAAGTTATTCAAAACTCTTAGATCTAAAAGAAAAAGCCTAAAATTTTACTCAAAAAAATCTTTTTAGATGTTTGAACATGCATGATAGATACTGCACTTTCAGTATATACTGATATATACTGGAAAATGTTAATTCAATTAATACTTTGCAATGAACTGGGGTTTATTGTTTGTTTTTTTTCTTTTTTACTAGCAGAAGATGATACCTGGATAAATTAAATAAAGATGATCCAAATGATCCAAGAATGAAAAGAGCAGGAAAAATTACAAAGGTTAGAGGAATATAATGAAAAGGCTGAAGGGATCTGGAACCAGCGACTGAAAGGATGAATTATTGATTCAAGTCTACCCACAGAAAAATCCTTAGAGATTTGTTACAACTGGTGAGAAAATGCTCAAAATGAAATCAAGCACTAGTGCTCAACTATTCCACAAAAGATTTGAGGTACTTATTTACTTTGATAACTTTTGTTTTTGGTGAAGAATTTTGCTTTCAACTTCTTGGCTAGGATTTTCCAATGCTATTAAGAGTCAGAACTAATAATCACTGTGCTAACCCGCCAGACTATGCTTGAATAGATACAATTTGCACCATAAATGCAAGCAACTAAATTTTCACCAAGAATTAAGATAAAGGGACTCTAATCTTGCTATGAAGCAATCACTTAAAAGTTCTCTCTTGACAAAATTAGTTGCATAAGAGAAAATAAACTTGTCTGTATTTTTCCTTCTGTAAGAAGATTACCTTTTTCCCTCAATTTTTTGGACAATCAAGAATTTTTTGAAAATACTTGATTTAGGTCATGTGTAAATTATTCGTTAATCGCTAAAAAAGTTTTCTAAAAGTAAATTGCATATTTTTGAAAAAGATGATGTCAGTCACTCAGAGGCCTTGAACTGAATTCAAAACCAATTGCATTAAATTGTATTTTCTCTGCCCCTCAGATATCAGAGCTTTAAAGTTCATTAATGTTCTCCAGAATATAAAGTCTGCATGGCCATTGAATTTCTTTATGTTCAAGACTGAAAGAAGTAAAGATGAATAAAAACAACAGTAAAATAATATCCAGAATTTTCACAGCAATGAGAGAGTTCTAGTCATTTGGCAAATTGTAAATAGTTGTGAAAGTGGACATGAGGGCAAGCCGAAGCCAGAAATCCTGGGGCCAGCTCTCACCTCAACTTCTTATTAGCTGCCTGATTTTAATTTCTCTGTCTCACTTTTCTGATCCATAAAATGGGATTAGTAATAATACTTTCACTTACAGGATTGTGATGAGAAAGCATTGAGCTAATTCCACAACCTCAAGCTGTTGCCCTGGATAGAGCGCTGTGACATCACAGCTCACAGCAACCTCCAACTCCTTGGCTCAAGCGATGCTTTTGCCTCTGCCTCCGAAGCAGCTGGGACTACAGGCGCCCACCACAACGCCCGGCTATTTTCTGCTTGAGGCCGTCATTGTTTGGCGGGCGGGCTGGATTCTAACCCACCAGCTCAGGTGTATGTGGCTGGTGCCTTAGCTGCTTGACTCACAGGCGCCAAGCCCATTGAGATAATTCTTAAGTGATGTGTGGTACATTTGGCGGAGCTGGAAAAAATTAATGCCTTGTTTTGAAAGTGACTATTATCTTGGCATACTGTACAGAAGAAATTGTGGGTAAAGACAGCACAATACTTGCAAGATCACACTTTCTATATTTTTGTATTTAAGTTTATGAAGAGTTGAGTAGTATAACCAGTCAGAAAATTATCATAAATGCCAGCAACTTGACATTTACACTAAAATATCTATGCTTTAAATCGTGATGCTCATTCTGCTTAGCTTAAGTGATCTGAAAAAATCATATATTTATTGATTTTAATATTTAATTAATTTCAGTACTCCCAGGAATACACCAGATTGAAACTGTCTAAGCAGCCTTCCTGAGTGCAAAAGGATGAAACTAAACAAATCCTTCTTTGATGTTAAAAAAGCATAGCCAGCTGTGTAAATATGAAAAACATAAAACCAAAAGAGAAAAAAAAAATCGATACTTCGTTTGAGTCAGCCTCTTTATGTACTGAGTACAGGGAGTGTTGATGTTGGTGTGGTTAATGTGTTACCTTGTACACATTGTCCATCCCAAGCATGGCTGCTCTGTGAGTATTGGTCAGGCAGCACATGCCAAACAGTGTTTAGAGTTACCATGCAATGTTCTTCCAGACACCGACCACACTGAGTTAGTGGATAAGTAAAAGGAAGTGAAGATTAATTTTTCAAACTGAGTGAAAACCTCCAAATGCTAGAAATGTATCTTTTATTTTTAAGCCTGTGGCATATTGTCCATCTCGTGATACACGGCAAATCTCCAGAACCCTAAATTGTAGGTTTGGTGAAATCGAATGAAGTAGATTGATTCTAACCATATAAGATATGTTTTTTTGTTTTTTTACTGTGCAATAAAGTTTTCCTTATCCACTTATCACATACACACTCAGAGTATGACTGTGATCAGCTAGAATGACTGGCGTCTATAGGGTATTATATTGCATTACCAGGTGAGAAATTGTGAAAGAAGCTAAGAACTCTAACAGAACATAATGAGAGTTAGAGTATCTTCTGTAATCCAAATGGCATAATGGGAGTAATATCATATTTAATATAAACATACAGAATTAAGTGAATACTATTTGAGTGACAGACACACCTATCGTCTGGACAGAACCATTTCAAAAGCAATTTATGTAACCTAAAACATTTGTACTCCATTAATATATTGAAATAAAAATTAATATATATGAAATCAATAAGCAAGCTGCTGAAAAAATTGAAGACATTTATAGAATGAGTTATATATGTCTGAAAAGTAAGTCAATTTTTCTAATGTATTTTGCCACATAGCATTTGAAAAATAAAATTACAATTTAGTAGCATCAATCTTTGCAAAAGGTAACCTAAAATACATATAAAATACAAATAAATAATTATATTTTTATAGTTAGGTCACCTTCTTAATATATCAAAGTGATTTATCTGTAACACATATTTATAATTTCTGGCTGGCTTTCCCTCCGTTACCTCAATATTTCAGGAGTTTTCAGTTAGTATACTTATTGTAACAATTGAGTAAACTTGAATTCGGACTGGCAACTAAAAGACTCCTGGAAATGATTAATAAATTCAGCAAAGTCTCAGGTTATAAAATCAATGTACACAAATTAATAACTTTCATATACAACAACAATAGTTAAACTGAGAATCAAATTAAAATGTAGTACTTTTCACAGTAGCAAAAAAGAAAATAAAATCCCTAGAAATATATTTAACAAAAAGGAGGAAAGACCTCTTTAGGGAGAACTATGAAATACTGAGAAATCACAGAAAATATAAGCAGATGCAAAAACATATCATGTTCATGGATCAGCAGAATCAACATTATTAAAATGGATATAATACCCAAAGTGACTTACAGATTCAATGCAATCCCTATTAAAATGACAATGCTATTTCTCCCTAATCTAGAAAAAGTACTTCTATACTTTGTATGGAACCATAAAAGACCCTAAATAGACAATGCAACCATATGTAATAAGAATGAAACAGGAGCCCTCAAGGTCATAGCAACCAAAACAGCAGGGTACTAGTATTAAAACAGAGACATGGATTAGAACAGAGAACTCAGAGATGAAACCACCCTCATATTCCCAGACAAAAACATACACTGGGGAAAAGAATGCCTATACAACAAATGGTGCTGGGAAAACTGGACAGCCACATGCAAAAGACTGAAACAGGATCCACAACACTCACCACTCACAAAAATCAGTTCACAATGAATGAAAGACTTTATTTAAACCTAAAGCATGAAACTATAAGAACTGCAGAAGAAAATGTTGGAAGAACTCTTATAGCTATCATCCTGGGTAAATAATTTAAAAGATCACAAGAGCAATCACAGCAACAACAAAAATAAGCAAGTGGGACATGATCAAATTAAAAAAGTCTCTGCACAGCCAAGGGAACAATCAATGGAGTAAATAGACAACCTACAGAATAGGAGAAAATATTTGTATACTATACATCTGTCAATGGGCTGATAACCAAAATCTACAAAGAATTCAAACAAACAGCAAGAAAAAAAATCAAACAACCCCATTGAAAAGTGAACAAAAGACATGAAAAGAATTTTTCAAAAGCACATAGACAAATGGCCAATAAACACATGAACAAAATGCTCAACATCTCCAATCATCAGGGAAGCACACATCAATACCTCAATGAAATATCACTTAACTAATGGTTAATGGTTCTTATCAAAAAGTCTCAAAACAACAAGTGCTGGCATGGATCTAGAGATAAAGCAACACTTATACATGTTGGTTGGGCTGGGCTGCAAACTGGTATAACCTCTACAGAAAATAGTATGGGGATACTTCAAAGAGCTAAAAGTAGACCTACCATTTGATCTAGCAGTCCCAATATGGATCATATACCCAAAGGAAAGAAAGAAATGTTTTCAAAAAGTCACTTGCACTCAAATATTTATAGAAGCACAATTTGCAATCTCAAAAATGTGGAAACAACTCAGTGCCCATTAATACATAAATGGGTTAAGAAAATATGGTATATGTGAATCATGAAGTACTACCCAGCCATAAAAAAAAAAAATCACCATTTAGTATCCTTCCTAATAACCTGGATGGATCTGGAGAATGGAAAAGTAAATGCCATGTGTACTCAATACTAAATTGGAGCTAGTTGATCAATACTATGGGCACATAGGGAAGTAAAACTGAATAGGAATCAAGTAAATGGATGGAGGAGGCAGGATTGAGTAAATTCGCACCTAACTAGTGCAATGTGCACGATCTGGGTGAAGGGCATCCCTATGTTTACTTTAAATGTACAAAAGCAAATTAGGTAAATAAAATGTTTATAACCCTGTAATAGTCTGAAATTTTAAAAAAAGTCCTACCTGAGAGAATGATCCCACATAGATAAAAAACCAGTCATTACTACAACTTTAAAAATTCTATTTATATTGAATTATAAATAAACCATAGCTTTGCAAAACAAAAGGTAATTGAAATTGATGTTTTGTTATTCTGCATTTCAATTGTGAAGTAAAATGAGCCATGTTGCAAAAAATACAATAAAAACATACAGGGAAAAACAGTATACGTTTTCTAGGGACTAAAATCAATTTTATAACTAAGTATTAATATAAATTGATGGCATTTGAATAATTAAAGTCTCCTACTTGCCATTTTTGCCTTGTTGCCAATATTGCATATTAGAATAATTGAAATGTGCAAAGGTGCAGAGAGCAAAGAAAGCTATATGTAGCACACAACTGCCAATGGGTCAAGGAAACATAAAACTGAAGGGTTACTTGGTTGATGGTTTATCCAAAAAATGTTTTGAATTAAATTGGATAGAATCTACCTTCCACTTAGTTGTCAATTTTACCAACAATTACACATGCATATACGGGGGATTGTAATATATACCCTATTCAGGAGAAAATTAAGTTTTTAATATTTTAAAGTGTTACCACTTCCTCTTTGGGTTTCATACTTCTCAATAATCATCATAAAATATTTATTTTCACTGAGACTATTTCAAACTTGTTAACATAGAATAATTAGAAAAATTTAAATAGTATTATCTATCAATAAAAAAGATAATTTTAATGAGAACCAATTAGTAGCACTTGAAAAAAAATTCTGGGGGG
Organism: Arctocebus calabarensis; assembly: GCA_963573935.1. Classification (NCBI taxonomy): domain Eukaryota; kingdom Metazoa; phylum Chordata; class Mammalia; order Primates; family Lorisidae; genus Arctocebus; species Arctocebus calabarensis. Next base: position 9,620 of record CAUYON010088343.1, read on the forward strand.
GGGAGGAGCCAAGATGGCGATCTGTAGCCAGCTTTCTGCAGACACTCCTGTCCAAAAGGAGAGTTAAAGGACAGAAATTAAGCAAGAAAGCCAACGGTTTGGAGCTGAGTCAAGAGACAAGGTCGAGGAACGCACATCAACCCTATTGGAGCGACCTGCGACCCCAAGGATACAAATAAAAGGTACAGAGCACATCACCAGGTGGACGGGAGTCCCCTCCCCAAAGAGAACAGCTCGCAGTATATGCCATACCTCCATACAAACAAGCGAGCAGAGTTCGGCTGTCCTCCCACTCTACACCACGGGAGAGACCCTCTAAAAACTGGACCTCCTTCCCCTGTGCCGCGGCACCCTCCTGCCAGGCATAAAGCGGTATAAAACTGTATATATTCTCCACCTGCAAGTGGGAACTCCTGGCACTCCCCTCCACTCTCACCCTGAGGTCTGGAGGTCTGTCCCC